>JAJKKK010000142.1:0-29296 GCA_022432375.1 Nemania sp. FL0031 | reverse complement strand
ATAAATAAAATAAGCAAACTTTTTAAACAACTTTAATATTATTTTTAGTATTAACTAAACAAAAAAAATATAATTATAAATATGCTATTTTATAAAACTATTAATTTTTTAACAATAAAAACTAAAAAAAAACAAAATATATATTTACTTTAATTAAACTAAAATAAATTAAAAATTTAATTATATTAATAAAAATTACTAAAATAGTTAAAAAACTAAATATTAACTTTGCTTTATAAAAAGCTAATTTAATAAACTTAATTGTTTAAAAAAACAAATAATAAAAGCTTAAAAATTATAAAAATAAATTATAAATATTTAAGCTAAATTAAAATAAAAAAATTTTTTTATAAATTACTTTATTATAAAAAGCATACAAACTAATTTTAATAGCATACTAAAACTAAAACAAGCTTATTAAAGCTATAAAAAAAACTTACTATTAGTTTTTTTTAAAATATAATATATACTGCTATATAAATAACTATTATAATTATTATAAAAATAAACAACTAAAAAATAAAACTTTAAAATTGCTATACTTTATATTAATATTTTAAAACGTTTAAAAGCATATAATAATAAACAATAAAAATATATTATTAAATAAATATAAATATAACTATATATAAATATTTATTAATAAGTTTAATAAAATAATTATAATTTTACTAAAATATAAAACAAATATAGCAAAAACTTTTGCTATTTAATACTATTGCTTAATATACTAATTTTTTAAAATATTTAAAATATAATTTTTAAATAATATAAAACTTTTTATTTTTAAGTTTATAAAAATGCTAAACTATTTAACTAGTATAAAATATAAACAAAAAAATATTTATTATTTTTAAATATAAAAAATAATTAAAAAAACAAACTATAACTTAAATTAAAAATTATAATTTTATATTAATAAATACTAAAATAACTAAAATATTTATTTATTAGCTTTAAATTTTACATATAATACTTTATAATATTTAATAATTAATATAGCTTTAATAAAAATAGCTATAAAAACTAAGCTAAAAAACTATTTAATTATTAATATTACAAAAAAAATGCTTAATAATAAACAAGCAAAAAAAACAATTAAACTAATAAAACAAACAAAAAAAGTTTAAAAAACAATTTATTAAGTAATTATAATAGCTTAAAAAAAACAAAAATTATAAGCAAACAAAAAATATAAGCTTATAAATTTTACTATAACTAATAAAGTTTTTTTAAGCAAAAAAAGCTTATTTATAATAATATTAACTATATAATTAAACTTATAATTTATAAAACTATTTATTATATTAAAGTAATATAAATATAATTATATATTAAATATATTTAATATTTATAAAAAAAAAACCTATTTTATATTAACTAATTATAAAAAGCAAACAATAATTTGCTACTTTAATAAATATAAAAAAAACTACTACCTAAAAAAATTAACAGTAAATCTAAATATAAAATTAATTAAATAAAAAAAAACTAAAATATTTAGCTGTTTTAAAAAATTATAATATTAAGTTTTATAAAAAAGCTGCAATTTTAATAATATTTAATATTTAGCTAATAATTTTAAAAATATATTTATAACTTTAAATAAGTTTTATTAAAAATATTTAAAAAAACTTAAACTTTTAGTATACTTATAAAAATAAATATATATAACTGCTATAAATAAATTTGCTAAAAACTACAAAAATAACAACTATGCTAAAAAATTTAACATTAAAAAGCTAAAAATATATTGCTATAAACAATAAACTTTAATTTAGCTTTTAATTAAAGTTTTAGTTTTAATAAAAAATAATATAACAATTTAAAACAAATTTATACTTAATAAATTATATAACTATATACATAATAAAAAAATAATAAAACAATCGCGCTATTAATAAGCTTTGCATACTTTACTATATACATATATAACTATATATATTTATATATAGCTATAGGCCACTTTTATATTTTTTTTTTTTTTTTTTTAGCTTAAAATCTTCGTTTATAAAATTAATAAACTAGCATTTCACTACATAATAATCGTAACATTATTAATAGCTTACTGTTATATTTTTAGTAAATATATTTATTTACTATTAATATTTTAATATATTAGCTTAAGCTTAATGTTATTTTATTTGCTTAAAATATTAAAATAATAATAGCAAAAAATTATATGCTTACTTAGTTAGCAAAAAGGTTAAAAAAAAATTAATGCTAAATATTTACTTAAAAAAATTAGCGCTATTTTTAGCAGTTTTGCTTGCTTTAAAAAATAACATAATAAATATATAAATTTACTTTAATTAATAGTAGTTTAGCCGGTTTTTTTATTAAACTTATTTATAGTTATAAAGCTACTATAGTATTAATAAGCCTAAAATATATTTTTTAATTTTAAAATATATTTATAAGTTTTTATAAAAACTAAAAACGCTTGTAGTTAAAATATATTATATTATTAAAGCTTAAATTAAGCTTATAAGCTATTAAACAAACTTTAAAACTATTATAAAAAACTTTAGTTAGTTATAAATATTTAACAGTTAGCTAAAAAACTTATAGTATAAAAGCAAATATATAAATAACTAAAAAAAAAAAAAAAAAAAAAAAAAAAAAAAAAGCAACTAGCTATTTATTTTAAAAAGTTATACTAAAAAACTTAGTTTTATATATAAATAACTTTAAAGCAAACAAATATTTTATTTTTTTTATTATATTTTAGCTTTTTAGCTATTTAATTATATTTTATTTTTAACTTAACTATTTATAGCATGTTTTTTTGTTTTAAATAAGCCTATATAAATATTTAAATAGCTTTTTAAGCTTAAATATTACTATAAAATACTTTAAAAATAAAGCACTTAAAAAAAAATACTTTATTAAGTATTAAAATAATTTAAAAGTAATAAAAAGCTTACTTTTAAGCTTTTATAAATAACTATATTAAAATTTGCTATATATATAAAATAAAAAGTTTTTTTTAACTAATTTAAAAAACTTAAAAATTAATAATATTAAGCTTTTATTTTTATATTTTTATTTAGTTTTTATTTTATTACTACTTAAATGTTATTTATTTTTATTTTAAAGTAAATTTTATAACATTTAAAGCTTTAAAATTTAAATAAACTAAGTTAAAAAACAATATAAAATTTTAATTTATAATATTTATAATAATAATAAATATATTATAATTTTAAACAAAAGTTTTATAAACTTTTTAAAATAGTATAAAAATTAAAAAATTAATACTAAGCTTTTTTTAGCTTATATTAAAAAGCTTTTAAGTAAAAAAAAAAAAGCAAAGCAAAAAATTATAATTAAAAGCATTAAAATGCTATAAAACATAAAACTTTTTAAAAAGCTTTAACTAAAAGCTATTTATATAATAGCTTAATTATATACTAAAAGTTTTTTAAAAGCTTATAATTTTTAAGCGCTATTAAAAGTACTTTTTTTTTAATTTAAATAATATTTTATTATTAATTATTTATTTTAAACTTATATTTAAGTAAAAAAAATTAATATTTTAACTATAAAAAATAGTTATTTTATTAAAAGTATATATTTTTAGCTAGTTAAATTATAAAAAAACTTTTGTAAATATTTTTAATTTATTATATTATTTAGTATAGCAAATATTTTGGTTATTTAGTTTTTAATTTTTATTTTTGCTTAATTTTAAGCTTATAATATTATTATTTTTATTATTAACATTTGCTAAAATTATTTTTATTATAAATAACTAATTTAAAAGCGTTTTTATAATAGCTTTAAAAATAATATAATTAATTTAGCATAATATATTGCTTTATTTTTTAATTTTAAAATATTAAAATATATATAATAGTATAATACTATTTAATTAAATAATAATAGTAAATTTATATTTAAAGCTAATAATATTTTGCTTTATTTTTTTTATAGTTTTTATTTTATTTTTTTTAGTTTAGTTAAAAATATAATTAATTAGCTTTTAGCTATTAGTATATTAATTTTATTTTTATTTGCTTTTAATTAGTTTGTTAGCTAAATTAACTAAGTTATAATAATAAACTAATATTTTTTTAATTTAAATATAACAATTAATATATTATGGTTATTATGGTTTGATTTTTATTAAAACGTCGAATGCGTAATGCTTCTTTTCTTTTTGCACCTAGTTATTTTTATATAATAAAGTCGGTTATAAATATACAGTTATAACAATTAATATATATATTTGTTTTTTTTGCTTAAATATTATTTAATAATATTATAATATAAATTAAAAAACTATAATATAAAATTAATATAATTAAAAGCAAACTAAAATATAAATAAACAAAGCAAGCTTATAATTAAACAAAATATATAAAGTATATATATTTAAAGCTTTAATAAAGTAGTATATAAAAATAAGTTAGCTTATATATATATATTTTTAATATAAAAAATTAGCTAGCTATAAGCTAAAGTTTTAATTTTTAAAAATATATTAACTAAGCATATAAATTTTTAAATAATAAAGCTATAAACTTAGTATATTTAAAATTAAATAACTATAAAATAGCAAGTTAATATTATAAAAGTAATAAAAAAAATATAAAATAAAACAAACCTATAATATATAAAGTATATATAATTTTTAAAAATTAAGTTTAAGTATAAAAAGTTTAATAGCAGCTTTTTAAGTATATATATAAGTTAAAGTTAAATAGTTAAGCTTTTAAAAGTAAATATATATAGCTATAAAATTAATAAGTTTAAAAAAAAAGTTAAATATTTAAATAAAGTTTTTAAAAATAAATATATATATTTTACTTAAGCAAGTAAATAAACTGCAACTAAATAGCTAAGCTAAAGCTTAGTATATAAGCAAAAAAATAAGCAATAATTTTTTTGCATAAAAAGGAAATAAGCTATATAAGCTATATATAGCATAGCTTTTTTTATATAACCGATTATTAATAACTATATATTAGCAGCTGCAAATAGCTGCTAGCAAATAATTAATATAATTGTTTAATAATATATATAGCTACTAATAACTAATATAACTATATTTAGCTATTTTATTGCTTTATTAATTATTTTGCTAAGCATAATATTATTATAAACAAACTGCTAATATAAAAATATAAGCTGCTAATAATTAATATAAATTAATATATTATTTAATATATAAAGTGCAAAAAAAACTTTTTTAATTATTTGTTTTTTATATATAAAGCGCTATAATAAAATAATTAGTACTTACTAATTTTTTTAAAAAACTTAAAAAAGGTTTAGTTTAAGTAGTTTTTATTATATATAGCTTGTAAATATGCTGCTAAAGCTTTTTATAATATAGTTTTTTTTTTATATACTGCTTTAGGTAACAATAAACCTAAAGTTTAACTATTATTATTATTAAAAATAAATATATATAGCTATAAAATTAATAAGTTTAAAAAAAAAATTAAAATATATATAACTATTAATGGTTATAAAAAACTACTATAAATATATACCTAAATATTTAAATAAATAAAAGTAAAATTTTTTTGCGTAGCATTAAATAGGTTAACTTATAAAATATTAAAAAGCTTAAAAAAATATTATAATTTATAAAAGCTTAAAAATTTAAAAAACTAGCTTAATATTATAATTTATAAAGCTTTTTAAACTATATAAACTTAATGTTTTATATATAGTTTATTATACTTTAAGCAATTTTTATATTAAGCTTTATAAAAATAAAAATTTAAAATATTTTAGTAGTTAATTAAAGTTTTAGTACTTTTGTTTAATTAATAAATATAATATGTTGTAAAAAATATAATAGCTTGTATAAATTAGCAAAAGCAAGCTTTTATTAGCATTTTTAAAAAAAAAAAAAAAAAAGCTAAAATAATAATTTAATACTATTAGCTAATAAACTTTAAGCTAGCTATACTATTTAATATAATATATTAAGCTTAAAATATTATACGTTATATATTTTAGCAAGTATTTATAAAGCTATATATAATATTATTGCTTATAGTTTTATATATAGCAATTAAAATTTATAGTATAATTGTTAAAAAAATATTTAATATAAATTTATTATAAAATTTACTTATTATAAAAATATATTATTTTTTAGCTATAGTAGCTTTTAATATATAAAGTAAATATTATATAATTTAAAGTTTTTACTATTAAAGTAATTTAATATTATAATTATAATAGTTATAAAAAGCAGCAATATTAACTAAAAAAACGCTAGTATATTTAGTTAAATTAGTATAGTTTGTTTTAAATAAGTATATATAAATTATTTATAAATTAAAAAAGCTAAAAAAATAGTAAAAAAATAATATAAAATTTTTATATTTTTAATGCTTAAGTTAACAAAGTAAATAATATTGCTTAATATTTTTATATAAATTAAAAAATAAAATATAAAGCGCTATAATATTTAGTTTATTTTTTTTTTTTAAAAAATATAGTTTACTATAGTTTTAAAAATTATATATTATTATATATGTTTAACTGTTTAATTATATAAAAAAAAAACATAAAAAATTTAAAAAGCATTTATTTTTAGTGCTATATACTTGTTTTAATATGTTATTTATTATTTAGATAATTTTTTAATAAATTTAAAATTTAAACCTATATAAAAATAGCAATAAGTTAATTAAAATTAACAAATATAAGCATGCTAAAAAGTTTTATACTTTTAAGTAATAGTATGCTATTTATATTAATTGTATATTTTAAATAAAAAGTTAAATATTTTTAAGCGTTTTTAGTTTTTAGCAAAAAAAATAAGCAAAATAATTTTATTTTTGTTATAAATAAAAATTTAATGCATATAATTAACTACTTTAAATAATATATAGTTAAATAAAAATAGGTTTTTTAATATTTTGCTTAAGTAAATAGTAATACTAAGTAGTTAAATTTTAGTAAAAAAAAGATTTACTTTATTTTAAATAGCTAAATATTATATAAAAGTTTTTTTGTTTGTTAGTTTTTAATTTTTTTTTATGCTACTTTTTTTATTAGCTATTTTTACTTGCTATAATAGCTTATAGCTTAAGCTAGCGCGCTATACTATAAATAGCTAAAAAAAAAAAGTAAAAACCTAAATATATTGCTTTTTTTTTTTATATATTATTTAATTAAATTGTTTGCTTATTTATTTATTTATAACTTATATATATATTTATTATTTTATTTATTATTTTATATACCTACTTACTTATTTATTTAAATAGCTTATACTTATAACTGTTATTTTAAAAAAACTATTAAATTTATTTACTTATTTAAAACTATAGTTAATTAACTTTATATTTATAAATTGCAAGCTATTTAAACAAATATTTTACTTTATTATAAATAGCCGATTTTTATTTTATGTTATTTAGCAAGCTTAGTTATTACTTTTATTATTTTTATATTAAATAGTTTATTTTATATAAACACTTCATATTTAAATACTAGAGGCCCCCGCGCTTAGGGGCAAGGAAACCCTCGTTTCCAAGGTTTTTACCCCCCCCCCCCCCCCCCCCCCCCCCTTGGTCACCTGCCGACCTGCCTGCCGACCTGCCTGCCAACCGTACGGCCACCTGTACTGCCAGGGACCCCCCCTTGGTCACCTGCCAACCTGCCGGCAGACCCTCCAGCCAACTGACCTAGTGGCCAGGGCTAGAAGGACTGAATTAAAGGGGTCTAGAGGACCCAGGGACCTGCCAGGGCCACCAGGACTGCCAGGGCCGCCAGGACTGCTAGGACCTGCCAGGGCCACCAGGACTGCCAGGGTGGTAGGTCTGCCAGGGCCGCCAGGACTGCCAGGACCTGCCAGGGCCACCAGGTCTGCCAGGGTGTGAGAGGAAAAGGGTCCTGGCAGCCCTGGCAGCCCTCAATAGAAGCCATACGACCTAGCCACACAGCCCAGCCACTTCAGCCACTCCACCCTAATTTTCTTAGGTCCTCCTAGGTCCCTAGGACCTAGGTCTTCTAGACCTCTTCTTTTTAGCCTTAGCTACACAGCTTAGCTACTTTAGCCACTTCAGCCCAGTTTTTTCAGGTTCTTCTTTCCAATTTAGTCCTTTGAGCCCTAGCCACACAGCTTAGCTACTTCAGCCACTCTAGCTTAGTCTTCCTAGGTCCTCCCAGGTCTCCTGGGTCCTCCAGACCCCTCCTACCCCCTCCAATTCAGTTCTTTTAGCCCTAGCCACCAGGTCAGTTGGCTGGCAGGTCTGCCGGCAGGTCGGCAGGTGACTAAGGGGGGGTCCCTGGCAGTATAGGTGGCCGTACGGTTGGCCGTACGGCTGGCGGCAGGGTGGCAGGCAGGTCGGGAGGCAGGTCTGCCAACAGGGTGGTGGGCAGACTGGTCTGCCAATACGCAGGTTGGTTGGCAGGTCGACTGGCAGGTTGGCTGGCAGGCAGGTCTGCCGGCAGGTGGGCAGGTGGATCAGGGGGGGGTCCTTGGCCGTACGGGTGGCAGGCAGGTTGGCAGCCTTAGCGCCAAGCCCTTTTCCCAAATAAGAAGAAAGCATTTTTTAATTGGGCCACAGTAATACCAGCGAAATTTTTATAAGTATAGGTAACCCTTGTTTTACTTATTTTGTAAACTTATTTGTTAAAAACAAAGGCATATTTGTTTGCTATATTATATAAACTATATTATATTAGGCTTTATATTACTTACTATATATATTATTTATTTATTATATATATTATTTACTTATTATATATATTATTTACTTAAATAAGTATTATATATTATTTATTTACTATATATATTACTTATTTAAATAAATATTATATACTATTTTATTTAATTTTGCTATATTTTTTTTTTTTATAAAATAAGCACTTTTTAAAAACTAAATTAATAGTTAAAAGCTATAGCTATATTTAACTTGCTAATTTTAATATATATTTATTTTTATAAAGCTTTTTTTTAAAAATAATATTTTTTTGTTTATAATTTTAAAATTATAAATTAGTATTAATTATTTTTTAAGATTTAAAATACTATATATTTTTTAATTTATATAACAAAGCAATATAAACTATTTTAATTAGCTTTTTTATTTAATTAATAATTATTAATAAATAATAATTATTTTTATATTTTTATTATGTTATATATATAACTTATTTTTTTATTTTTATTATTATATAATATTTTATTATAAGCAAAAATATTAATGTTATATAACTAATATAAATAGCTAAGCTTTTATATTATATTTAGCTAGCAATTATATTTTTTAATATATATATATATATTAATCTTTTTTTTTAAAACAGCTTGTTTTTTTTAAAGCAGCTTATTTTTTTTAAAGCAGCTTGTTTTTTTTAAAATAATATTTTTTTTTAAAATAGTTTGTTTTTTTTAAAATAACTTTTTTTTTTAAAAACAGCTTTTTTTTTTCGAAAATATTACTAAAACTTTAAAGCTAATAAAGTTAAGCTAGTTTAAAAAATTTTTTTAATTTAAAAGTTATTAAAACTATTTAATATATAATTAATTAAAAATTATTTAAGTATATAACTAAATTATTTAAAAAAGTTTTATAGCTTGCTTTAAAAAAACTATAAAAAAACTATAAAAATATAAATAATAGCTTTATTTATTAAAGTATTAATAGCTAATTTAATATTACTAGTATTTTTATTTTATTAATTTTAAATAAAAATATATAAAATTAAAATAAACTTAATTAACGCTAAAAATTTAATATAAATTTTAATAAATAAAAATTTAACATTTAAAAAAACTTATGTTTTAATATTATTAAACAATTTAATTTTAAAAAAAAATAAAACTTTTTTTGTTTAATGTTTAATTTAGCTTTATATATTTAAAATATTATTTAATTTTAAATTAATATTAGTTTAAAAAATAAATATTTTATAATAAAAAAAATAAAAATTAAACTTTGTTTTATAGTTTATATAGCTAATATAGTACTTTTATTTATAAAACTTTTTATTAGCAATAAATAGTTATTATTTAAACTAATTAAAAATTTATATTAAAAAAATTTATAAACTGTTTAATATATTATTATACTAATATATATAACTATTAAATATTAATATTAAAGTTTACTTAAGCAAATAAATAAACTATAACTAAATAGCTAAGCTAAAGCTTAATATATAAAGCAGAAAAGTAAGCAATAACTTTTTTATTCAAAAAAAAAGTAAGCTATATAAGCTATATATAGCTTAGCTTTTTTTATATAACCGATTATTAACAATTATATACTAGCAGCTATATATAGCTACTAATGGTTATTAGTATAGCTTTTAGCAGTATATATAGCTACTAATAACCGATTTATTATATATAGCTATTTTATTGCTTTGCTAATTGTTTTGCTAAATATAATACTGCTGCAAACAAGCTATTAATATAAAAATATAAACTGCTAATAGCTAGCATAAATTAGCATATTATTTAATATATTATGGTTTAATTTTTATTAAAACGTTAAATATATAACGCTTGCTTTTTTTTTGTACCTAGTTATTTTTATATAATAAAGTTGGTTATAAATATATAGTTATTATTATACAGTTATTTTACTATATAAGTAACGCAAATATAATATAGATTTTTAACAACTCTACCGAAACTATTCTATATAGCCGTTACAATAAGCACAGCTTTAAACTTCTAGCTGCAGCATAAGTAAGTTTGTTATACTAAAGCAAAGCGCTAAAGTTAATATAAAAACAAACTTAGCGTATATACTAAGCTAAACTTTTTTTTATTATACGCTTAATTGTTAAACTTTAGCTAAAAAAGTAGTAAAAAAATAGCTGTTTTAAGCTTACTAACTAAACCTTATTTAATACGCTACATATACTTAAATTTAAATAAAAATGCTAATTATAAAAATAAAAAATAAGCAGAAAGCTTTATAAAGCAGTTATTTTTTTCACTTTTTATTGCTGCTATTATAATTATACTTTTATTACTATTACATGCTTTATAACAATATTACTATTACTACTAACAATATATTATAGCAAGCTTTTAAAGCAAAGTTTTAGCTAAAACTATTTTTAAATTACCAAAAGCAATTAAAAATTTTAATACCTAAAATATTAATAGGTTTAATAATATTTATAAATGCTATTTTATAGTTATTTATTTTTTTATATATTTAAATAATTGCTAATATTTAAAATTCTATAAAGCTATAACAAAAACTAAAATAAACTAAAGTAAAATAAACTAACGTAAAACTAAAAATATTAAAAAAAAAGTTTTTATTAAAGCATTTTAAAAAGTTAATAAATATATAAATTAGTTGACTTATTACACAGCAGCAAGCTAAATAGCTTAATAGCTGCAGCTTAAAATAAAAACACAACAAAAGCGTTTTTACGGCTACTATTAACTATTTAAAGCTTAATTAAAAGGTATTATTGCTACGCAAACAAAAAAATGCAGGTTCGGTATTAAAAAAGAAAGCTATTTTTAGCGTTTTAGCTTAAGGTTAAAAATTTGCAAACTTTGTATAAAAAAAAGGGTGTTAAAAGCGTTGTTAGTAGCTAACTAACAAATTGCAGCTTAACAAAAAGCCTAGTAGGTTGGTTAGTTAGCAATAAACATTTAATTATACCGTAGTACATAAAACATAAATCATTAAATAACTATAAATAAACCAAAGCTTATATTATTTAATATATAAAACATAAAAAAAACTTTTTAACTATTTATTTTTTATATATAAAGCGCTATAATAAAACAATTAAAACTTATTATTTTTTTTAAAAAACTTAAAAAAAGCTTAGTTTAAGTAGTTTTTATTATATATAGCTTATAAATATGCTATAAAGCTTTTTATAATATAGTTTTTTTTTTAAGTACTGTTTTAAATAGCAATAAACCTAAAGTTTAAATATTAAATATTAATATTAAAGCTTTATAATATATAATAAGCATAAAAAATAAGCTATTTATTAAAATTTTTATTAAAACTTTAATTAAAAGCAAAAAATATACTAAAACTTTATATATTTATTTTTTATTTTAAAAATAAATTAAGTTTAAATATAGCATAAAAATAAAAGTTTATAATAATATACTTTTTAGTTTTATAGCTTTTATATTATAAAGTTTGCTAAAGCTTTTTTTATTAAAAAAAAACTTTTAAACTTTTAGTATTTTATATTATATATTAAAACAGTTAATTTTAATAAAATAAAAATAAAGCTAATTATTAATTAATATAAATAAACAAAAATTTTAATTAAAACAAGCTAGTAATAAAATATAAAAATTATTAATATAATAATATTTATTATTAGTATTTTATTAAAGTTATTAAATTATTTAATATTATTAGTTTTATTTTAATATATATTAATAAAAATATAATATTAAATGTTAAATAATATAAAGTTAATATAATAAATATTATTGTTTATATTTTATTATATAATTATTATAATTGTTTAGCTATTAAAGTTTTATATGTTAGTTTTTAGTTTAAATAAATTAAGTTTTAAAAAAAATATAAATTAACTAAATATATATTTAATTATAAAAAAAACAAAAGCTATAAAAATTACAATATAGTTTTAAAATAATATTATAAACTAAAATTAACAAAACGTTAAAAATAGCGTTTAGTATTTAATAGCTATAATATTTATAGCTAACTTAAACTATAATTTTTTGTTTTGTTATTATAATAAAAAAAATAAACTTAAAACCGAACTAAAATTATATAAAAATAATTAATATATTGCTGCTTTTATATTATTTTTCGATTAATAAATTAATAAAAAAAAATATAGCAAAATTAATAAATAAAAGTTGCTATAGTTAATATACTTTATAGTATTAATAAAATATAATAGCTTAATAAATTATAATATTATACTTTTTAATTTATATTTGCTTTAAAAATATTTTAGTTTTATTAAGCTTTATTATAATATAATAAAATAATTAAGCAAAAAAAAATAATTAAATTTTAAATAAATATTGCTAGCATGTTTTATATATATAATAAAATAGTTAAAGATTTATTTAAAGCTTTATATTAATATAAAATATAAAAAATAAAAAAAAAAATATAAATTAAAATATAATATAAAGCTTTTAATAAACTTTAAAAAAAAATATAAATTAGTTATTATAAAATTTATAATGCTTTTTTTAAGCTTAAAATATTTAGTAATATAATTATATTTGCTAAAAATAATAATATTGTTTTTTAAAACTATTATAATATTATATTTTAAAAATATATTAACTAGTTAATACTAAATTTACTAAGTTAAAAAAAGTTATTATAATAGCTATAAAACTATATTAAAATAAAAAAACTAAAATAATATTTATTAAAAAATAAATTATAAAAATATTTAAAAATTAATAATATTAAGCTTTATTTTTATTTATTTTTTTAGCTATAGTTTTATTTATTTATTTTATAAAATAAAGCTTTTATTAATATTTTTATATTTAGTTTTTGCTTAAATAGTTATAATTTTTTATTTAGTTAATAAACTTTACATATATTATAGCTATTAATAAACACTTTTATTATAGTTTAATTTTTATTAAAACATTAAATATATAATGCTTGCTTTTTTTTTGCACTTAGTTATTTTTATATAATAAAATCGGTTATAAATATACAATTATTGCTATATAATTATTTATATAAATAATATAAATATAATATAAATTTTTAATAATTTTATTAAAACTATTTTATATAGCTGTTTATATAATAAACATAGCTTTAAACTTTTAGTATATATGCTAAGCCAAACTTTTTTTTATTATATGTTTAATTATTAAACTTTAGCTAAAAAAGTAACAAAAAAGTAGCTATTTTAAGCTTATTAACTAAACTTTATTTAATATGCTGCATATATTTAAATTTAAATAAAAATACTAACTATAAAAATAAAAAATAAACAAAAGCTTTATTTATAAAACAATTATTTTTTTTATTTTTTATTGCTGCTGTTATAATACTTTTATTACTATTATACCTTTTATAACAACTAGTGCAAAAGTTTTTTTTAGTAGCTTTTTTAAATATTATTATAGTTTTAAAAAAACTTACTATTATTATTACTACTAATAATATACTATAGTAAGGCCTAAAAATATAGCTTTAGCTATAGTTATTTTTAAACTGCTAAAAGCAGTTAAAAAATTAAGCTTATAAAACTTAAATAACTTTAACTATAATTATAAAATTTATTTTATTTTAATATATAATTTTATATATTTAAATAATTGTTAATATTTAGCAATTTTTAAAGCTATAAAAAAATATAAAATATAGTTAAAATAAATAAACAAAACTAGCATTAATATTATAAAAGTTAAAAAAAAAGTTTTTATTAAAGCACTTTAGAAAATTAACTAGTATATAAATTTAAAGCGTAGTTAAATGCGGTTAACTTATTATATAGCAGCAAGCTAAATAGCTTTAGTAAGCTAAATAGCTTAATAATTGCAGCTTAGAATAAAAACATAATAAAAGCATTTTTGCAGCTATTTAAAGCTTGATTAAAAAGCGTTATTACAAATAAAAAAATACAGGTTTGGTATTAAAAAAAAAAGCTATTTCTAGCGTTTTAGCTTCTGTTGTATTTATATAAAAAAAAAGGCATTAAAGGCGTTATTAATAGCTAACTAACAAATTGCGGCTTAACAAAAAGCCTAGCTTAAGGTTTTAATTAGGTTAGTTAGTTAGCAATAAACATTTAATTATACTATAGTATATAAAACACAAATTACTAAATAACTATAAATAGGCTAAAGCTCTACTAATAAACGCTTTAAAAAAGTTAACTAACAAATATTATTTTTTTTATTTTTAAATATAGCAGTAGTACTTTTATAAGTTTGTTATTGCTATATATATTTAGCTAACTTAGCTTTAAAAGCATTTTTTTTTTTTATATTTTGCGCTAGCTATATAAAAAAACTATTATACTTAAATTAAAATATAATATAAAACGCTTTAAAAAAGTTAAACATAATATAAGCTAAAAGTAAAAAAAAGTATTTTAGTTAGTAATAAAATAAAATAAAAAAAAAGCTTATTTTTGTTTTTTTATTAATTTTAGCAATATTTTACTAATAAATATTAATTATTTTGTTAAATTTAAAATAAATATTAAGCTAAAATTTTACTTTAATTATACTATTGTTTTTTTTTTTAATATATATTACTTTTAATATAAATTATAGCTTTAATATTATTATTTACAATTGTAAAATTAATAATATTGCTATAAAAAAAGCAATAAATAATTATTTGCTAAAAGCTTTACAAAAAAAATAAAAAAAAATAAAAAGTAAACGGTTAATATTTAGCACTAGTAAAGCAATTGTTTATAAAATTGTTTTTTGTTATTTATTTGTTTTTTAAGCATAAAAAGTAACTAAATAAAACTTATTAAAGCAAGCTATTTATTTTTATAGCTAAAAATATATTAATATAATTAAAGTAAGGTTTTTTTGTTTATATAAGTATATTTTATATTATAATTATATATAAAACTATTTAATAAACTAATAAAACTGTTTTAATAGCAATATTAAAAATATTATATATTTTGTTTACTATTATAGTAATTTTAAAAGTTATTAATATATTTTTGTTTTTTAAAAACTATTATTAAATATTTAAGTATTAAATTATGCTTTTATAAGTTGTTATAAATATAATATTAAATTTTTTTATTAAAAAAAAAATAAAAAAAGCTTTTTTAATATTTTTAAATAAGCATAAAAATATTTTAATTTTAAAAGCTTTGCTTGTTTAATATTTAGCGTTATATTTATAGCAAAAATATTTATAAATAAAAATGTTTAGCTATTTAATAAAATAGTTAATAAAAAGGTATATTTATTTTACTATAATTATTAAGTTTTTATTAAAAAAGCTATTTTTATTGCTATATAAAAATTTACATTTTTTAAGTTTAAAGCTATATTATTTTGCTATTTTTAATTAGTAAACTAAATAATATAAAATATAAGCAGTATAAAATTGTTTAATAAGTTATAGCTTTATTTTGTTAAATAAACATTATTTATATAGTTAAAAAGATTTTTAAAAATGTTTAATTTAAATAAAAAAATAAAAAATATAAATAATATAAACAATATAAAAAAAGCTTTAAAAAAGTTTATATTTAAGTTGTTTAAATAAGTTTTAAATTTTAAGCATAGTATAACTATTTAGTTTATTATAAAAAATTATACTTAATAAGCAGCATAAGTTTTTTATTTTTATTGTAAAATTTTTACAATAAAGTTAATTTTAAAAATTATATTAAAAGCAAAAGTTTTATTTATAGTAAAAAAACTAGTTTTTAAACAAAAATATTTTTTTTTATATTATAAACTAAAAATAATACTTAATTTAATGTTAATTTATTAAAAAACATATTAAACTATTGTTTAAAAAGTATACTTTTTAAAATAGTTTTTATAATTAAGCGCTTTTCGAAAATTTTTTTAAGGTTTTTACTTACGCATAAAAAAAAAAATATTAAACGCTAAAATTTAACTAATATATAGTTATTTTTATTAAGCTTATATAAGCAAATAAAAAAATTATATTAGCGTTATAAAAAATAATTAAGTAGTATTTTAAACTATAGTGCTATAATAATATTATTTAAAAAATATTAAGCTTGTTTAAAAAATAATATATTAATTTTATTGCTTTTAAATAATATATTAATTATTTTATAATAAGCTTTTTAGCTTTAAATTTAATAGCTTTTATATTAATAATAAGTTTATACTTATAAAAAAAAAATTATGTTAAAAAAAAGCATACTTAAAAATATTTTTTAAATATTTTACTTATAAAATATTAAAATAGCAATAGCGCGATTTTTTAAAGTAATATATATATAATATGCAAAATAAAAGTTTTTTTGCTTGCTTTTAAACAAATAGTTAATAAAGCGTTTTTATTTTTACGGGTAAAATAGCACTATAGTAAAAATTCTGCTTATTTTTAGCGCTTAGTAGCTTAAAGCAGTATATTATAAATATACTATATAGTATAAACAATAAAGTTAATATTATAAAAAAAGCTTATTAATATTATTTTTTGCTGCTTTTATAAATAGTATTATTTTTGCTAAAATTGTAAATTTTTTTTTAAAGTTATTATAAACGTAATAGTTATGCTTAATAAAAAAGCCTAGCTTATTTAAGCATTTTTTCTATTTTATAATTATAAAAAGCTTAATATATTATTTATATTATATATAATATAAATTTAATATTTTTTTTTAGCATTTTTAACTAATTACTAAAGTTTGGATTTTTATTTTTAAATATTAAAGCTAGCTATATAGTTTTTAGCAACTTATTTTTTTAGTACTATTATATTGCTGTTTTATTATAGTATTTTTTTATGCTTATATTTTATAAAAATAAAAGCTAAACTATATTTTTTTTATAATAGTTTATTAATAAAGTTACAAAATAAATTAGCTGCTTTAATAGTATTAAATTTGCTAAAAATCTTAAAATATACTAATTATTGTTTTATAAATATATTTTATAATAATATTTAAATAAAATATATTAGCTTAAAAATAAAAAAGTATTTTAAAAAAAAATAATAGCTTAAATTATATAGTAATTTAAACTTATATATAGGTTATTATTAACTTATGCAATAATTATTAATATATTGTTTATTATAAAATTAAAAATTAAGCTTTATTTTTTATTTAGGCAAATAAATAAACTATAACTAAATAGCTAAGCCGAAAGTTTAGTACGTAAGCAAAAAAATAAACAACAACCTTTTTGCATAGAAAAAAAGCAAGCTATATACAAGCTATATATAGCTTAGCTTTTTTTATATAACTAATTATTTACAACTATATACTAGTAGCTATAAATAGCTGCTAATAGCTATTAGTATAGCTTTTAATAGTATATATAGCTGCTAATAATTAAATTATTATATATTGGCCATTTTACTGCTTTGCTAATTGTTTTGCTAAGCACAATATAGCCGCAAATAGGCCGCTAACGTAGAAATATAGGCTGCTAACAGCTAGCAAAATATTAGTATATTAGTTAACCTACAAAGCGCAAAAAAACACTTTTAACTATTTATATGCTATATTATAGCGCTATAATAAAGCAATTTAATATTTACTACTTTTTTTAAAAACCTAAAAAGGCCTAAGTTTAGGTGGTTTTTATTATATATAGCCTATAAATATATTATAGAGCTTTTTATAATATAGTTTTTTTTTTACGTACTACTTTAAGCAGCAATAAACTTAAAAATTAACTATTAAATTAAGCTTTATTTATATATAAAAATATTTATAATTAGTTAAAATATATTATATTTTATTATATAATTAATTATTTTTTATTTTATTACTATATTATAATAAGTTTTAACTTTTAAAACCTAGCTTTAGTTAATAAAATTAAAATTTTTAGCTAATATTATATTTTTAAAGCAAAAAAATAATTTTAGCTGTTTTATAAATAAATATTTATTATATATTATTAGCTTATAAACTTATATATAAATAATTTATAAATATATAGTATTAAAAAATATATATATATATAAGTTTTATTTGTTTTAAGCATATATTATAACTTTAAAGAATTTTTTTTTTAATTGTTTTGCAAAGCAAAATACTAATAAAAAAAGCATTATTTATATATATTTTTTTTGCTAATAAAATAAGCTTATTATTTTTAAACCAATATAATATTAACAAAATAAAATAAAATATTATATATAAAAGCAAATTTTTAAATATTTACTTATAATATTATAAAAGCTTTTATTTTTTTTACTTTTTTTATTAGCAGTAGTTTTACTATTTAGTTTTAAAGTTAGTTTGCTAAAATAACTAATTATAAGTTAATTATTATTATTTATTACTTTAGGTTAAAAAATAAAAATGTTATATTTAAGCTATATAATAAAAAAAGTTAAGTTTTTTATTAGTTATATAAAACTAATATATAAAAAATTGTTACAAACTAGGAAGTAAGGTCAGGTATAATAATAATAATATTCTGAAAGTAGGTATTTAGTTTAAAACTAAAGCTTAAAAAAAAAAAAAATCCTTTCTAAAATAGGTGTATATATAAGCTAGGTTATATATTTAGCTTGCAAACTTTAATTTTTAACAATTATTTTTTTTTTTCTAGGTAGATTATTTGCAACCTAATAAATATAAATAATTCAATTTGCTATATCGATTTATAATTAGCTTAAGTAATAAGTAGGTTGTAAGTTGCTATTATTTTAATTAGCCGATATATTTAAATATATACTTTGTTAATAGTATTTTGTAACAGTATATTTTGCACCCAATTTAGCTAGCGTTTAAAGCTAATTTGCGTAAATATCTATATATATATTTATAGTTTCGCTTTATGTTTTTGCGCTTTTTTTTTTTCTTTTTTCTTTTTTTTTCTTTAAGCACCGTTTATTTAAACCTTTGCTTACTTTTATTTTTATGGCTATTACTCGTTTATCCTAAGTTTTTATTACTATTAATTTATATTATTTTTATTCTATATTTATAGTTTAATAAATAATATATTTGTTTTACGCTGCTAAGCTTTTAAAGTAAAAAACTGCTAATATAGCAAACAAAAAGCAGCTTGCGTTATTATAGGTTTGCTTGCATATTGCGGTTGTTTTAGCTATGCTAAGCACAATTTTTAACCTAACGCTAATAAGCTTTTAAAAGTTGTTTGCTTTATAATAAATGCTAGTTTGTTTTCGTATAAAAACTATTAAAAAATATACAACTCGTATATGCTTATAAATATTTTTATACTATTTTCGTACTTAAATTATTGTTTTATAAATTTTTTTTTTTAGCTGCTGGCAATATTTCCCTTTAATGCTATTTGCTTTTATAAGTTGTTAAAAGCGTTATTTTTAGCCTTTGCGCCGGTTTTATTAAATCCAAACAACCTACAATTTGCTTTTGTTTTTAACGCAAATAAAAAACAAACTTAGTTAGCTTTTTTTCCTACCTGCTAAAACTTTGCTAAAGCGTAGTTTTGCTTTTTAAAAGCTTTTTACTACTTTTTTACTACCTACCGATTATATTTTAATTATATTAGCAAAATTTTTAAAACTAAAGTAAATAAACTTTAAGTAGATTTATATTTAATTTATACTAATTTTAGTAATATATAGCCTGCTGCTTTTAACTATAAAAAATTAGTTTTTTAACGCAAAACTTTAATATAGTAGTTTATTACTTTTTTAGCTATTAATACTATAAATACTTTATACTACGTTTGTTTTATAGCATTATTTAATATATTTAAACTAACAATTAATGCTTTTTTTATTGTTATATAACTATATTATATGTTTAGCTTTTAAATATAAGTTACTTAAGTTAAAAAACAGCAGTAAATTATTTTTTAAATAAAATTAAAAAAATTGTTAATAATAGCAATAACTTTATAAAATTTTTTAATATTATTATAAAAACAGTTAAATATAATAATATTTTTTTTTTTAAAAAGTAAAGTTTTTATGCTTGTTTTATATATAGCTCGATAGTAAAGCGCAAATTTTATATCTAAAGTTATAAGTTTAACTTTTATTATATATTAATTTAATTGTAATAAATAGTTTTAAAAAAGTTTTAAAAAAACAAAGTTTTTAGCTATACTTTAAAAATAAATTATACTTTTATTAAATTGTTTTTAAAACATATTTATTATTAGAATTATATATTGTTTTGTTTTTTTTTCCTATAACTTTACTTTTTTTTAAAAGCTTTAATTGCTATTAGTACAGCTATATTAATAACTAATACCTATTAGTTATATTTAGCAAGCCAGCTTTTTTACTTAACTTTATAATATAAGTCCTTATTATATACCTGTTTATTTACTATATTTTTAACTTTTTAGTTTATATTTAAGTTTTTAAAAGCTAGCATAAATAATTTGTTTGCCGATTTAGCATTTTAAAGTTTAAAAAGTTATATTAAAAAAATATTATAAAAACAGTTATATTATGCTAAAAAAAAAAGCAATATACTAGCAAACCTATTTGGCTTAAAATTTTAAAAAGTTTAATAAACTTAAGCGCTAACTTTTTATGCTTAAACTTAAAATTTTTTATAAAAAAAGCTACTATTTGTTTTATTTTATAATTTTTTAGTTAATATTTATTATTATAATATTTTTGCTGCTTTTTAGTTATAATTTGCTATTAATTTGTTAACTTATTTTTAATAGCTTATAATTTATATAACTGTTTTTGTATTGCTAAAACCCTCTTTAAAGTAAAGTTATTTTTAACAAACAGTTAAAATTTAAAAATATAGCTATATAAAGCTTCAAAAAAAAACTTGCTAATAGTATTATTAATAGCAAAATTTATTACAAAAAAAGCTTAAAATAATAGCTAAAGTTAATTAGTTTATTTGTTATTTATAAAGCATTTTAAATAGCTTTTAATAATTTAGTTTATATATTCTATTTAACTATTAGTTTTAAAATAAAAAGCTACTGAATATTTTTTTTTAATTTTAAAATAGTAGCAAATATTTAACTAAAATTTGTTTATAAATATAATGCTTTAGTTAAACATAATATTAATAAGTAACTTATACTAACATTTTATTTTTTAATAAAATAAAACTGCTAGTTCTACTAAAGTTATTGTAATACTAACAAAAAATAAGTATATTAACTTAGTAAATCTATTTACAATAATTAATATTAAATCAACTAGCTTTTTTTTATAAAAAGTTTCTAGTAAGCTAACAATAAAGTTTATAAACAATTTTTTTATAAATAATATAAATAAAAACAAACTATTAAGTTTGCTATATTTTTAATAATATTTTATTTTAAATTTTAAACATATAGCATATTTTTTTATATAGTTTTATATATTAGCTTTTATTTTAGGCCAGTAAACCTTTTAATTTAGCAAATTAAAAATATATTGTTAACTAAAATAGCTAGCTAAAAAATTATTATAGTATAGCTTTATTAGTTAAAAATAAACAGCTTTTTTTAAAAAAATATATATATAATTATTATGCTTTAAAAAGTTACTTTTAATAAACTATTAAAGCTTTACAGGTTTATTATTAGTAATTTATTTAACTAGCTATTGGTATTTAAAATTTTTTTGTTAAATTTTTTTAACTAAAGTTTAAAAGCTTTAATAAATTTTAAAGCTTTAAATATTTTTTATACTTATAGCTATTTATATTTGCAAGCATATAACTGTTTGTATAAAAATAATATGTTCTTATAAAAAACAAATAGCATAAACTTTTTTTACTAGTACTTTAAAAATTTTATTTTTAATATAAACTTAACTAACTGCAATTTTTTGCTGCAGAGTTAAAAAAAAACTTATATTTTAGAATATATTATTTATATAGTTAAAACATTGTAAAAAAGCATTGGCCTTGTTTTGCTTTTTTTTTTTATACTTAATAATAAAATTAAAAAAGGCCAAATATATATACTAGCAAGCTTGCTTGCTATTTAACTTTAAAATTTTTATAAAAATCTAAAAGTTATTATAGTTAGTTAGCACTTTAACTAAATATTTGCTTTTTTATAAATAGTACTACTAGTGCTTAAAACTATTTATTATAGCTAGTATTTTTTAATCTAAAGTATTATATTTTAATTTAGGTTTAAAAAACTTCTAAAAATAAAACAAAACAAGTTGTTATTTTTTGTTATTATTTTTCTAAAACAAATTGCCTATAAATATAGCTTTAAAAACATTAATTTTTACTAATATTTGCTTTTTAAAATTAAAATAAATAAAAAAAATAACCTGCCTAAATATATTTTTAAGCATTATAAATGCTACTTTTGCTAGATTATTTAAAAAAATTTAACCTTTTTTTATTTTAGCTATATTTTTTTTTAAATATTAAATTAAAAGTGCAATTATTTAAAAATATTTTTTAATAAAGCAGCAATAAAAGTTATAAAACTTTAAAAATTGCTATAGCTTATAACAAAAACTAAAAATAAACTATTTTTATATAGTATTTACGTGTTTAAAGTTTATTTTAATTTTATTTTTAAAAATAATATAACCTAAAAATTCAAATTAATTTTAATAAAATTAACATTTAAAAAGTTTAGTGTATAGCTTTATTTTATAAAATTTTTTAACAACTTTTTAAAAATATTTTATATAAAATTTTTTATTTTCAAAAAATATAAAAACATTATTTAAGTATACTATACAAAAAATATCTAAAATATTATTAAACGCTTTTTATATATAGTTTTAAAAAGTAGCAAAAGCGTTATATAAACCTATTAGTATTATAAAAAATTTATAATAACTATAGCATATATAAAAAGCTATTTTTTATTTATTTTTTTATTAAATTCTAATATAATAATAAGCATTTTTAAAATTAATTTTAAAAAAAACTTTAATATAAATAATTCTATTTAATAGCTTTAAAATAAAAAAAAAAATAAACCAATTTTTGTATATAATTTTATTAAATTTTTTATAGTTTATATAAAATTAAAAAGTTTTATTTTTTTTAAATATAAATAATATAAAAGCATTAATAAAGCTAGTTAACTTTTTAATTTTTTTGCTTTTTAGCATATTATTAAGCTAAATTTATAGCTTTTTTAGCTTATTTTAAGCTAGTAAATATATAAAGTAATAAAAAACAATAGTATTTTTTAGCAAGTCGATTGCTAAATTACTATGCTTAGAATAAAGTAATATATTAATATTATTAGTATTAAAAAAATTAAAAAAGTTATAAAGCTTAAGTAAAATAAAGTTAAATTAAATATATTACTAGTTAGTTTTTAACTTTTTTAACTATATAATTTTAAATAAAATAATTATAGCTTAATAAAACTTTTTATTTTTATAAGCTTTTATAAATTAATAAAAAAATAATAATTTAAAATACTTAAAAGTATAACTAAAAAACTATTAATTTAAAGCTGTATTTAGTATAATGTTTTAGCTTTTTAGTATAAATTAAAACAGCAGCAAAAAACTTTTTTCTAAACAGTTATTTTAAGCTATAGCTATACAAGCGCAATATAATTTACAAATATTGCTTCTATTATTAGTTAATTTAAAAAAAACCTAATAAGCTTTATACGTAAAAAAGCTTTTTTAAGCTATATATTGCAGTTTATAAGTTTAAAAAAAAGCTTTTTTTAACTTGTAAGTTAATATAAAAATATAGCTAACATAATTATATTTAGCGCAGCTATTAAAATTAATATATATATACAAAAAAAGCTTTTTAAAGCTCGGTATAAAAATAGTGCAAAAAGTATAAAAACAACATAAAATAAGTATAAAAAGCTAGGTTTTTAGCTTAAGCTTAATAAGCAAAACTAAGCTTATTTTTTTTTTTTTTAGCTATGCTAACTATATTTTAAAGTAAGCAACAAAGCTCTAAAAAAAAACTTTTTAAATATATAGGCCTTACTTAAGTTTTTAATTTAAACTTTTTATATTATTTTTTTTTTAAATAACTTTTAAAGCAATTAAAAGCATAATAACTTTTTTTATTATAATTATAATATATAATATTTTTTAAGTTAAAATAATATTTTAATCTTTAATTACTTTTATTTTTACGCCTATTTATATCTTTCTTATTATTAATCTGGTTAGATTGCTTATTTAGTAAAAAATGCTTATTTTTTTAAAACTTAAAAAAATGCCCTTTAGTATTTTAGTGCTTAAATAAGCATAACTAATAATAGCTATTTTAGCATTAAAGCTAAAATTTCCTAAAGTATTTTTAGTTTTGCAAATAAATACTTTTGCTTTATTAATTTTTATTTTAACTAATATTTTTATATATATTATTTGTATTTTATAAAAGTTTTAATAATAAAACATTTTTCTGCTTTTAGTTATTATTTATTAATTTTTATTTTTTTATAGCTATATTTACTATATTTCTGCAAATACTAAACAAAAAATTGCAGAAATTTTAAATATTTTTTTTAAATAATTTAGAAAATTTTCGGTAAAATAATATAGCCTTTTTACTATCTAGTTTTTTAGTTTTCTAGCTTTTAATTTATACTAAATAATAGTTAAATTGTTAAAAATATTAGTTAGCTTTTTATTTAGCATTTTTTAGCTATATGCTAATATTAGCTATTAAATGTGCCAATTAATATATAAAACTTTTTATTTATTTAATAAAAGCATTTCAATCGTAAATATATTAAATATAATTTTAATGTTTGCTACTAGTAATAAAAGTACAGTATTAGTTTTTATAATTTTAGTTTATTTTGCTAATAGCATATAAAATTTTCGCTTTTAATTTTTTAAACTTATATATAAAAGCTGCAAATATAAGCTTTAGTTTTTCTACTTACTTAATTTATTTATTATACGTAAACTTTATACTAAAAAAAAAATACTTAAACTTAAATAAGCAACTTAAATTAAAGTTGCTATTATAATCTATATCTAATTTATAGCGTTTTTACCGCCGGTTCTAGTATAGTTGCTAATTGTTATTATTATTATTAAATAAAATGCTAAAAGTGCTTAAAAATTTATTTCTAAAACGTAAGCGTAGCTTAAATAATCTAGCTGGTTTAAAGTTTTTTAAAATTTTTAATTCTTTTAAGTTCTAAGTTTTTTTCTTTTTTTTTTTTACAGTTAATTTTAGTATATGTTTATATTAAAAATTGTATAATTTAGCTATAAATTAGTTTTACTTTTTTTTTAACTGTTTAATTTTAGTAGTAGCTTTAGCAAGCTATTCTTAAATTTGCGCAAAATTATTAGCTTAAAAAGTAGAACAAAAAGTTTCTAAATCTTAAATATTCAGGTTTTTATTGTTTAGTTGTTGTTTTAGTCCTATTTTAGGCTAAATTTTATAAGATTTTATAAATAATTTACTTTATGTAGTATTTAATTAAGTATATTAGTATGCTATTTTGTTTGTATTATAAGTAACCTTTTAGTAAAAGCTTTAAAATTGTTACAAACTAAAAAATAAAGTTAAATACAATAATAATAATATTTTAAAAGTAGGTATCTAGTTTAAAACTAAAGCTTAAAAAAGGGAAAAATCCCTTCTAAAGTAGGTGTATATACAGGCTAGGTTATATATCCAGCCTGCAAACTCCAATTCCTGACAAAAATAAACTTTAAAAATTATTTATATAAGCAAAAAATAACTAAAAAGTATATGTTTTTTTAAATATGCTAATATAACTTAAAAAACTATTATAGTAAATTTTTTTGCTATTATAATAGCTTTTTTATAATTTTAGTAAGCTTTATTTTTTAGTTAATAAAAAGCGTTAAATTATATTTTTGTAAACTTAATAAGCTTTTTAACTTTAATTATAAGTTATATAAAATATATAAGCAAAAATATTAAATATAAGCTATAATAGTTATTATAGCGCTTATAGCTAGTATATACTTTTAAAAAATAAGTTTTACTATAGGTAATATATATTTATTTTTTATTATATAAGCTAAAGTTATAAAACTTTTAATAGTTATTATATTAAGTAATAAAAGTAATTTAAGCAAAAAAACGCAAAGTTTAAACCTAAAAAGCAAAAAAATTTTTATATAAACTAGTTTAAAATAAAAAACTATTTAAGCATTTATATTATAATTAAATTAAATAACTTTATTAAATTATTGTTTTATTTTTATATAAACTTTTTTTATTATAAAATTAACAATAGTTTTTAATAAATATTATATAATAATAAGCTTAAGCTAGCTATGTTTATAATATAAAGTTAAAAATAAATAGTTATATATAAAAGTATAAAAAAATTAAGGTTATATTTTTTTTTTTTTTTAAAGTTTGCTTTTAACTATAGTTTAGTTTAATTTGTTTAATTTAAGTTAAATTATGTTATGTTTATTTTAAATTTAAAAGTTTATAAATAAAACTAAAAATAAAACTATAAATTAAATTATGCTTAAAAATATTATATATAGCTAGCTAACTAGCTAATAATAAATTAATATTATTGTTAGTTTAAGTAAAATTGCTGCTATTATTAGTTTTAAGCGGCTTAAATAAGTTAAACAGTAATAAAAGTATAGTTTGCTAGCTTTTTTAAAAGTTATATTTAATAATATTTACTTTTTTTGCTAAAAAAGCAATAAAAAACAAAAAAAAAGTATAAATTATTTAGCTATATTAAAAGTTTTTTTAGCAAGTTTAAAAAAAGCAATTAAGTTTATATTAATAATTTATTTTGCTTATTTTTAGTTAGCAAAAGCAAAAAAAGTTAAGTTAATAATATATTATTAATTGTAAATATAGTTATTAAAATAATTATTTTATATGTAAGTTTTTGTTATAGTTTTTAAAAAAAGCAAAAATAGTAAGCATACTGTTTTAAATAATAAAAAAAAAGCTAGTTAATTTTTAATATTTATAAAATTAAAGTTTAAAAGCTTTAAAAAAATAAAAATTAAAAAAGTTAAATTTATATATTATATACTAAAGTTTATTAGGTAGCAAGTTTATTAGCAAGTAAATAAATAAATAATAAAAATATTTTTAGCAGTATAAATAGCTATATAGTTAGCAGCAAAGTAGCAAACAGGTTAATAAATAAAGTAAGCAGCTTAGTTTGCTAGTATGCAAATTAACTAATAAGTTAATAAAAGTTAACAAAAGTTAAGTTTTTTTGCTTAAAAAGTTATACTATATATAATATATAAACTTTTATAATAATATTATAATATAAAATAAATAAAATATAAAAAAACTTAATTTGCAAACTTTAGCTTTAAATAATAACTAGTTAAAATTTAATTATAATAAATATTTAATGCAAACAAAAGCTACTAAAGCTAAAACTAAAAAACTTATTGCTTATTATATAAAAACTTTAATTTTATAATATGTTTTTTTTTTTTAGCAGTAAATTAATATATATTTAGTTTTATAATATTAATACTTTATTTTTTTTATTATAAGCATAACAATTTGTTTTTAAAAATATATAGCGTTTAAAAAAAACAGCAGTTAAAATAAAGCAGATTAGTTTAAAAAGCTTTATAATATAACATAAAATAATAAAACAATTTAATAGCTATTATTTAAATAGCTTTAATTAAAGTTAAATTATTATTAAACTAATTATTGTTTTGTTTAAATATATTTTATAATGTTTTAATACTTTTTATTATATGCTAATTATAAAATATTATATATTTTTTGCTAGCTAAAAAAGGTTATAACAATAAGTTAGTTATATTAAACTAGTAAATTTACGTTATTAAAAAAAAATATTATATTATTAATATTATTTTTAAATATTAATAATTTTATATTTTATTAAATAAATATATTAAATATGCAGTTATTTTATATAAAAAATGCTAAAGTATATAATATTTTATATTTGTATATATTTATTTTAATAAAAGCAAGCAAGCAAAAATAGTTATAAACGTAAAAGCTACTTTATAAAATAGCAGCTTAATAACCTTAGTTAAAAATTATTTTAATTTTTTATAAGCGGTTATTATTGCTTTAAATTATAACTAGTACGTTAATAATATTTGCTATATAAAAATATAACAAAAATATATGCTAGTTTTATTAATTTTATTTTTATATAAATATTTATACTATTTTTATTATAATTTAATTAAAAGTAAAATAAAAAAACTATAAAGCTAACTAAGCTAGCATAAATTAATAGCTGTTTAAATTTAAAAAAGCATTATTAATTAAAAAAAAAAGGTTTATTTTTATATTTTTAATATATATTATATAGCTAGTAAAAAAAAAATTAAAAATAATAGTGTTTAAAAATTGCAAGTTTAAAATTGCTAAACTTTAATAGTTATAATTAGCTATAAAATATATAAAAAATAAAATATATTAAATATTTTTGTTTAATTTACTAAAATAGTTTGCAAATGTTAATTTAATATTATTAAATAGCAATTTTATTAGTTTAAGTAAACTAAAGTTACTAATAAAAAAAAAAGTTTAGCTATAATAGCTTTTATACTTTTAATAGCCTATATAACTTTTATATTTATTTTATTGCATAATAAATAAAAATATAAACAAAGTTAATAAAAGCAAAACAATTTTATAAATGTGTTAACAATATATATATATTATACTAATAAATTATAATTGCTTTAAAGCTAGTACTAATTATTTATAAAAAGGTTTTTTTTGTTTATTTATATTTAGTAGCTAAAGCTGTTTATATTTTATAAATATAAAGCTAATAAAAGCAAAAATATTTATTGCTTAGTTTTTA
>JAJKKK010000141.1:0-30370 GCA_022432375.1 Nemania sp. FL0031 | reverse complement strand
TAGCTTTTTATTAAGCTGTAATTTATTAGTTAGCTAGTTATTAATAACGCTTTTAACGCCTTTTTTTTTATATAAAGTTTACAAATTTTTAACCCTTATAACAAAAACCAAAACGCTAAAAATAGTTTTTTCCCTTAATACTAAACCTATATTTTTTTGTTTATATAGCAATAATATTTTTTAATTAAGCTTTAAACAATTAACAGCAGTTATAAAAACACCTTTGTTATGCTTTTATTTTAAGCTGCAAACAAATTACTAAAACTTAGCTATTAAGCCATTTAGCTTATTACTATGCAATAAGTTAACTATGCTTAACTATGCTTTAAATTTATATATTTGTTAATTTTTTAAAATGCTTTAATAAAAACTTTTTTTTTAATATTTTTGGTTTTACGTTGGTTTATTTTGCTTTAGTTTATTTTAGTTTTTATTATAGCTTTATAAAATTTTAAATATTAATAATTATTTAAATATATAAAAAAACAAATAATTATAAAATAGCGTTTATAAATATTATTAAACTTATTAATATTTTAAATATTAAAATTTTTAATTATTTTTAGCAATTTAAAAATAGTTTTAGCTAAAGCTTTACTTTAAAAGCTTGCTATAATATATTATTAAATTTAAGCACTTTAATTATTAGTAATAATAATAATATTATTATAAAACATATAATAATAATAAAAGTATTATAATAGTAGCAATAAAAAATAAAAAAAATAACTGTTTTATAAATAAAGCTTTTTGTTTATTTTTTATTTTTATAATTAGTATTTTTATTTAAATTTAAATATATATAGCATATTAAATAAAATTTAATTAGCAAGCTTAAAACAATTATTTTTTTGCTATTTTTTTAGCTAAAGTTTAGCAATTAAGCATATAATAAAAAAAAGTTTAGTTTAGTATATATGCTAAAAGTTTAAAGCTATACTTGTTGCAATAGTTATATAAAATAATTTTAGTAAAGTTATAAGTAGCATTTTTTTTGCAATAAGCTTAGTATTTAAAGTTATTAAAAATCTATATTATATTTGTATTATTTATATAGTAAAATAACTATATAATAATAACTATATATTTATAACTAACTTTATTATATAAAAATAACTAAATGCAAAAAAAAAGCAAACATTATATATTTAACGTTTTAATAAAAATTAAACTATAATAAATTTTTAATAAATTTATTTATTAATATTTAATTTATAAATAAATAAACTAAATTTTTTTTTTATTAAACTTATAATTTAAATAAGTTTAAATATTTAAAACTTTTTTATAAATTAATTTTAAAAGCTTTATAATTAATATATTATTATAATATATTTTAATATAAATAATAATAATAATTAATTATAAACTTTTTTTTTTTTTTTTTTTTTATTTTTTTTTTATTTTTTTTTATTTTTTTTTTTTTTTTAAAAAATTTTTTTATTTAAAGCTTTATTTTTTATTTTTATTTAAAATTTTAATTTTTTTTTAAATATTAATTATTAATTATAATAGTTTAATATAATAAAATAATAATATATATTTATTTTTATATTTAAATATATTTATTAATTTTAAATAATATAATTTTTATATAATAGTTTAATTTTAATTTTAATATTTAAAAAATAATATTTAAATTATTTTATAAAATAAAACAAATAATATTTTTATTTATTAAATTATAAATATTTTAATATTATAATGTTTAAACTTTAAGTTTATTGCTGCTTAAAACAATATTTAAAAAAAAAACTATATTATAAAAAGCTTTATAACACATTTATAGGCTATATATAATAAAAACTATTTAAACTAAGCCTTTTTTAGGTTTTTTAAAAAGGTTAATAAAGTTTAATTGCTTTATTATAACGCTTTATATATAAAAAACAAGTAGTTAAAAAGTTTTTTTTGCGCTTTATATAAATATTTTAATATTATAAATATAAAAAATTAAAAAAATAATTAATAAAATTATAATAAAAACTTTAATAACTATATAATAATAACTATATATTTATAACTAACTTTATTATATAAAAATAACTAAGTATAAAAAAAAACAAACATTATATATTTAATATTTTAATAAAAATTAAACCATAATAATAATAATAAAAACTTTAATAATTAAAAATATTATTAAAATTATTATTATAAATTTATATATTTTTAATTTATATTTTTTTATATTAAAAATATATTAAAAATTTTATAAAATTAATTAATATATTTTAATTATATAAATAATTTTTTATATTAAAAATAAAATAAAAAAATTTTTAAAATTAAAATTAAACTTTTATTATAATTTTAATAAAAATTAAAAAATAGTTTAAACTAAAGCTTAAATTTAAGCTTAAGCTTAAGCTTTAATTTAAGCTTTAGTTTAAAAAAAAAAGTTTTTAATAACTAAAAAGCTTAAAATAATTATTATAAAATAAAAAATATAAACTTTAAAAATAAAGCTTATAATAATAATAAAAAGTTTAATAAGCTTTTATAGTTTAATTTAAATATTTATTAATATAATAAATATAATTATAATAAATATAACAATAAAGTTTTTAATAATTAAAAAGCTTAATATTATAAAAAAAATATAAACTTTAAAAATAAAGTTTATTTTAATAACAATAAAGTTTTTAATAGCTAAAAAGCTTAAAATAACTATTATAAAACAAAAAATATAAACTTAAGTATTTAAAATAAAAAAAACAACAATAAAGCTTAAAATTAATAAATAATATATTTATATTTTTAAACTTTTTAGTAATTTAGCTACTAATAAACAAATTATAGGTTAAAAAAATAGTTAAATAACTTATATATTATTTAACTTAAAAAGGTGTTAAGTAACTAGTTTTAGCTAGTATAGCACATATGTAACAAATGTATAGCGTAAAAAAAAAAGAAAAAAAAAAACACTAATTATATGGTTTATTGGTTTATAGGTTTGTTATTAGTTTATAGGTTTGTTAGTTAAATAAAAGTTATAACTTACAATATAAGGCAGGCTTTGCTCTGCTGTTTATTTGTTTACTTATTTGCCTTTTGCTTTATTAAGTAAAATAGAATACCTATTACTCCGTACGTACGTTCTGTAAATGGAATAAGGCAGACTTACCCCGGCCTATTCTTAGGGGCCGGAGAAAGGAGAGAAAAGCATCCTACAGCCGGAGTAAAGACCTACAGCCGGAGTAAAAACCTACAGCCGGAGTAAAGACCTACGTTTGAGAGACTGGTTGAGTGGTTGTTCTGATTAAGAAACTGGTCGAAGGTCTGATTCGAAGGTCTGGTTCGAAGGTCTAATTGAAAGACTAATCGATAGACTCAGTTGGTCAAAGGTCTAGTCGAAGGACTAATCGAAGGTCTGGTTTGGAAGGTCTGATCGAGAGACTGGTCGAGAAATACATATAGCCAGGGCAGATAAGTTAAGTTAACGCAAGGCAAGGCAAGGCTCTTAAGACACTACTAGAGCCGGAGTGAAGACTCCCGTTTGAGAGTCTGGTTGAGTGGTTGGTCTGGTTGTTCTGATCGAGAGTCTGGTTCGAAGGACTGATCTGAAGGTCTAATTCGAAGGACTGATCGAGAGACTGATCGAGAGACTGATCGAGAGACTGGTCGAAGGTCTGGCCGAAGGACTGACCGAAGGACTGATCGAAGGACTGATCGAAGGTCTGGTTTGGAAGGTCTGATTTGAAGGGTCTGATTTGAAGGGACTGATCGAGGGACTGATCGAGGGACTGATCGAGAGACTGGTCGAAGGTTTGATTCGAAGGTCTGGTTTGGAGGGTCTGGGTGTTGAAACGACTCAGGTTATCTTGAGCCGCCCCTAGAGGCCGAGTGTACGTGTAATACCTGTGTTGCAGTCGACGCTTCCGTTTTCTGACTGGTCGGTCTCCGCTCCAGCCGGCTCTCTGCTCCGCCAATCAGAGCCCAGTGCACGGGCCCCGACTTTGTCCCTCGACCCTGGCGACCGCTATACCGGCTGCGCGACTCGCGAAGTCGACTGTTCACGATAAATACTCTCTCCATCCCCGACCTCGAGCCTCGACTCTGTCTATCATCCGCTTCCTTCCCGCCCCTCGTTCCTTTCATTTCCTCTCGCTTCGACCGCACGTATACTAGCCAATGGCAAAAATGCCGCACGCGAGCCCAGACATGCAACGCCGCACATGTGGCCGCATTAGTGACCGAGGCAGTCTCATGAACACGAGGTAGAACCCCTCCCGAGCAAATCCAGCTTCCGAATCTGACCAAATAACACATAGTCTGTGCTGTTCCCATTTGAGTACCTGATCCTCAACTCCCTGGCCATGTGAAAAGCAATCGGAACCCTCGAACGATAAAGCGTCCCCGGTTGGGTCGGCTCAACCAGATTCCGAGCACGCGTAATAACAGGATGCTTCTCAACAGCTAGGGAAGAGGAGGCAGGGGCTCGCAAGATACGGGAAGAAGGCAGGCTGGACTAGCATCGTGATGAGGTGGCTGTCTGGATGGATAGCAGGCATGCGGTGTCAGCTCTTTTGTTGGTTAGCTAGATGATGATCTCCAACATGAGCCTCTAGAGCTGGGTCCGATGCCTGAGCGTAGCGTGTGCCTTGTTACAGAGCTAAAAAGTTGGCCATAAACTAAATCCTCTCTACTGTGATCATTGATCCTGGCGACCTGTAACAACCTATCAGATTAAAATTTAGACGCCAACCATACGACAACGGCAACGGCATTCGAGCCCACCCATTCAAACCATTGACTAAAAGCAACCCATTCCAAGCCCATTCGAACCATTGATGTCCAACTCAACTTAGGTGTGACGGGAGGCGACTCTTTGATGCCTCTTCAAAGGTGATCACAGCCGCCTCAATTACAAATATATCATGTAGGCCAAATATCCACTGCTGGATATCGTCAAAGTTTCAACACATGCTCTATATAGAACCGAGCCTTAGGCTGCCTACCCTCCTCCGAGTGATCGGTGTACACAATGATGTCAATATCACTGTCGCACTATTTATAGTTGGCATGAATTTCTTGTTCAATAGTTTGACTACATACCTAAATCTTCTGGCAGATAATATTAATGCAGTGGTCTACCAATGCGCAATATTAGTTATAAGGATGAGTATTAGACCACAAGTTACTCACCGACATGGTACATAATATGCTCCTCAGAGTCTTAGAATAATACAAAGTCGGGATAAAAACTTTGAAAGATGTACTTTCAAACGATGTCCAAACAATGCAGTTGATGGAAGACATCAACGTAAGCGTAATATTTGTCTCCAAGTCTCTTCGCATTGTGCGTTGGCTGGCCGAGTGCCGCTATTTCATTTTCGCCGATTAGGATTAGGCTATCTTTACAGCAGGGCGAGTTAGTTTAGAGCTTAGCTAGAATACGGCGATTCGTCTTTGCCTCGCACCAGTGGAATACGGTAGGTGAGAAATCGAGGGAGGGCCTTGACAGTTACTCCTGCAGGCTGCGCTGATCCATCGCCGTCCAAATAGAATAAATCCATAACCGTACCAACCATGACAGCTAGCTGGATCACATCTGCCATTCCCTCTAGCTTCACCCTCATCAAGTCCTCCATACCCAAGAACAAGTTCCACCAGAAACCCCGCTCTGCATCTTCAAACCTAGAACCCATGTAGAACTCGCCTCGGCTATATCCTCCTGCTAGCGAGTGGATGCGACCAAAGCCTACACCAAAGGGCAAGGGGGTAGAGAACTCCCAGTCAATCAGCCCAGTCACCTCACATTCGTCATCAACGAGAACATTAAGTGCATTCAGGTCGAAGTGAGAGACCCAAAGCGGGAGATCGTCAAGACGATGGATATCGCCAAGAAAGCCCTGAATAGTGCTTTTGAAAGGGGCCATCTCCGCTTGAGGTGAGGCCAGGATAGCCTCTAGATGTGGTCGGATCTTGTTCTTGACAGTGTCTGCAGAGCTCTGTGGCCCGCTTGCAGTCATAATACATCCCTTCGAGAAGACACGACCAAGAGACAGGCAGACTGCAAGACGGCCTGCTTCGCCCATTCCACTTGCACCGTCCTTCCACATCTTTCCAGGCAGCCAAGTCATCCAGTAGGTCCAAACACCTTCTGCCTTCAACTCCTCGTCTTCAAGGATACCGAAATCGGGAACAATAGGGCCAAGAGAAACACGCGCAGCGAGAAATGACTCAACGTCGACATCTTCCAGGCGGTATTGAACACCGATCTCGCGGCCGTCCTTCAGTGTCAGAGATATAGTCCGACTAAAAAAACCCTGGAAGGTGGGTCGAGATGCCTGTACAACAGGGCTGCCTAGTTGGGTCGCGACAAGTTTTTTGGCTCTCTGGATTTGCTTGTTCGGTGTATTCAGGAACTTAGGTAGCTTTGAATCGGAGACCTCCATTATGCGGTTCGGTTGTGACAAGAGAATATGGCAGTGGGGGGTGATAGAGAAGGTGTCTTGCCATTTTGGGTAAAATCTCAGCTCTAGAGACCTGTTTCGGGAGCCTGTTTCGGGAGCCTTGCCTTGCGTATGTCTTATTTTCCTCCTGCCCTAATACCCCGGCCCTACCAGAAGGGTCGGGGTAAGTGTATTACCGTACTATTAGCACTGTGTAAACTAGGTATGACTTAACGACCTGACGTACTGTCTTACGTTTCTTTCAGTCACTTCTTTTTATTATTCGGTTGGCTGCCTACCTAGCTGGCCAGGCTAGGCAGACAACCCCCCGTTAGGTAACTATTCTACGGCTACTCTAGTTGTTTGGTTGTTTGGTTGTTTGGTTGTTTGGTTGAGGTTTGTTTGACAGTCTAGTTGAGAGTCTGGTTTGGAGGGTCTGGTTTGGATGGTCACTTCTAGGGGGCTATTTCCTTGCTGGCCAGACAAGAAAACAGCCCTCTGAGTGGGTGAAGGTATATGGAGAAGACTCCGTTTGAGAGACTGGTTGAGTGGTTGTTCTGGTTGAGAGACTGGTTGAGAGACTGGTTGAAAGACTGGTTGAAGGTCTGGTTGAAGGTCTGGTTGAAGGTCTGGTTTGAAGGTCTGGTTTGAAGGGTTATTTCCAGGGGCTATTTTCTTGCTGGCCAGACAAGAAAACAGCCCCTGGAGTAGGTAAAAGTGTGTGTGACAGAAAAGAAGAAGAAGAACTTTAAATTTCAGCGAAAAAAAGTGCTTATAATTACAACTTACCTTTGTTCTAATGTTTAATACATACAGCTGTATAACTTCACTCCGGCTGTAGGTCTTAAGTCCGGCTGTAGGTCTTAAGTCTCTGTAGGTCTTAAGTTTCTGTAGGTCTTAAGAGGCTGTAGGTCTTAAGAGGCTGTAGGTCTTGAGAGGCAAGGCAAGGCAAGGCTCTTGAAACTGGCTCCCAAAACAGGTCTCTAGAGCTGAGATCCTCCCAAAATAGGAAATTATTGCCTCCAGCAGTTGCAGCGGTTGATGGAGGAGAGCAGGTTGTGTTTTTTATTCCCGTTTCGTTTAAGAGAGCTAAGCTACCTAGACAGATGCTATCGCTTCCCAGTAACGAACTCCATGCGATCCCCTTACGCTACACAGTACTAAGCTGGGTTAAGCATACTTTCACTGGGCTGCCGTTAAACCCTCTTAAAAGCAGCCTCTTAAGTCTCTCGGCCCCCAATATCTGCGCTTCTATAAGGCAAAGCATGACAGCCGGAAGTACTGCGCCATTTAAGCGTATCTTGTGTCACTGGCAATTGAGCAAACCAAAGCCACGAGGAAAAATTACAAAGAAAGGCAATGAATTTATGAGTCGTATCTATCGTGAGCGATAACAAGGTTTTAGTAGAAGGGCCGAAATGGATGTCTTAAAAATGAAAACCCACAAGTAGGTAGTAGGAGCCATCACGTATCCCTTAGAAATCAACCTCGCCGGGCTCGACATAGCCCCAAGGCAACATAGACCCCGTCATCATATTGCCGAACGACGTCGGCCACGTGATACCGTCCGCCGTCTCAGCCAGCACCGGTGGCGGTTGGGCGACGAGAAAGTCAAAGTCCATGACGGGATCAACGTCAGGCATGACGGCCGCCTCGGCTGTTTACACGCTGGAGTTAGTAATTACCAAAAAGAGTAAGATTTCAGCTCAGGTGTCGGGAGCATGCAGGAGCAATGAGTCCCGAAACCTGCCAAAGGGGGAAAATAATGACTCCAGGGAACTTACTCTGGCGCGCCTTGAGCACACTGCCGAGGATCTCCTTGATGCACGGCCAGGTATCCTTAACGTCTTCCATGACCTGGACTACGAGGTCGAGCGCCCTAGCCGTCTCGGCGTCGTCCCAGGGCAGCTGGTTGAGGTGGCGGCGCATGAGGATTGTGCCGGCCATCGTTGACAGCGTCTGCACGAAGTCGAGCGGCAGGTGGCTGTACGAGTAGAAGCGCCCGTAGCTCCTGATCAGCTTGAGCATGGCCCCGAGCGACTCGTAACAAATCTCGATGTCGTCGCGGTCGAAGCTCGGCTCGGGCTTCTGGAGCAGCTGGCTCGGCGGGCGGTGCACTGTAACCTCTGGAGTCAGTAATTACTCTTCTAAGTAGTTCTAGTGCTCTTAAAACATGCTCGCAAAACACGCTCCCGAGACATTTCGGGAGCGTTGAAGTTGCTGGAAAGGGAAGGAAATGGCTCCAGCGGTAACTCACGGATCGTCATCACGGTGTGGAAAAGGAGGTGCAGGTGGTACACCCATTGCGGGAGCTGGCCGATCGTCCACTGGTTCCAATGGAGGTTGCTCGGCAGCTCGGCGAGCCACTTGGTCAGGGACACGTGGATCCGTGTGATCGTGGCCGCGACGACGGTGCCGTCTGCGTTGGTGCGGCGATTCTCGAATACCTCCGTGATCATGTTGTGCACGATGCGGTAGAGTTCTATGCGATAGATGAGTGCATTGACGAGACTTAGGCCGTCCTCGAAGGCAGTGATGGAAGTATCCGGCGCAATGTAAGTGTCGAGTAAGTTAGCCCAGTCCGGGGGATACGGGATTCTTTCGGTCCCGCGAACTGTGTGCATCAAAACACGTTAGTCCAGATCTCTAAGCTCCATACTACGAGACTTGCTAGATTATACGACACAAGGAGACCAGGCACGGGAGGCCTTTTACACACCATCAGACACTTGCGGGTAGAGAGCTGGTGGCCGGCCGAAGTATAAGCTCAGCTGCTTGTCTACGACGAAGGCGGCCCAATAAACACGCCGAAGGATCTCACGCTCTACATCTGGATCCTCGGTATTATGCCAGTTAGTAGGGTCGAGGTGAAGCCCCATCTCATCTACGACAAGCAATAGTTAGTAATTGTTTCTAAATGGAGGTATGAGACATAATAAAGGGGCGCATGTAATGGAATCTGTGCCGCTCGAATATGCAATTATGTCTATGATGTGAGAATACAATAACTCACGTGCGAGGCGAAATGCCATGCCACAGAACAACCATCCTTTAGATGGTCGGCCTCGGCCTATCTCGAGTTGACCCAATAGGATCAATGCCTGGAGAACCGTAACGTCCGGATGGTTCAGAGAAGGATATAACAAAGCCTGAGCTTGATTCGCGAAGACGTCGGACAACAGAGACTCATTCGTCGCAAGTGCTCCTGTTGCGCAGATAGCGAATAGCAGCAAGTCGGAGTAATGCTGGCCTCCGCCGGTATCGTAGTCCCGAAGGAAAAACTCTCGGTAGATGCACATGCTATACTGATATTGGTATTTGAAGAATGCCGCCATCAGGCGCTGTGAGACGTCGTCATGGGCCGCGAACTGGATGGGATACGAATTCCAAAGAGTCTGCCCAAACATGGCCTCCATCGTGCTAGCTGAGTTCATATCAGCGTCTAGCGTCGCATCCACGACTACCGACGACGGCCCGGAGCCGGCTTCGGAGAGGCGGATGTGATACAGGCTCGTCCCGCCGTAGAAGTGTGCTGAACTACCGGATCGTGTTTTGCGGAGCTGCCCAGCACGCGCCGGGCTCAATCGCTCCCCATCATCTTGGCCGTCAGCGACTGCCAGTTTAGAAGACGACGAACTCGGCCCCGCCTCGTCACTTTCGACCACCGTCTGCGCGATGACGCGGGAGAACTCATCCAGCATGTGCTGGCGTTGTTTATCATCGCTAGACGCAAGCTTGTGGATGAACGTCTCCAGAGAGGCAACTTGAGCTTCTAGTGCTTGCACGTAACTCTTGGGGGTGGGCCTTGTAGATAGACAGAAGTTAATGCCAGTGCGAGTATGTTGACTCTTGTCGTCTACCGGGATACTATAGCTTCTCTCTCTCTCTCGCTTACCTCTGCTTCTCACCAGTCCCCACACGTCTACACTCGACACCCGACTTGTGGCACCCGGAACAAGGTTGACGGCGGTTGCATCTTATCTTGAATCATACATTAACAGGCGGCGTAGGTCTGAGATATTGAGTAATGCTATCACTTTACCTTTCTCCTCCTACATCTTGCACATGATACCGACGTAGTCTCATTCGGGGGGCTACTTGGATCCATCACCTGTTCCCTCACAAGCAATTGCTGATGGTTATAGTTAGTCTGTATACACAGACGATGGGTGAGGAGTATAAGGGTATCAATGCGGGCGTGGTGGAGTTGTCTTGTCTTAGGGCGCATTAGACCGTTGCAAGTGTAAGTGCAATGTTGATCGTAAATTGATAAGTCTGGGGATTCAGTGGGTTTAGTAGTGGGTATTATATAATAGGCAACTTGACAATATACACTCTGTCTGCCTATTTAATCTACCAAATACGCCTCTTTTGTGCGCATAGGCAGATTGTGTCTCAGTTCTCGCAATGATATCAATCCTCACGTCAACTGGGCGCTCAGCTTTCAGCGCTGACATTGACCCAGCCGGCGCGGCGGTGGAAGTCCGTTGCCTGCTCCACAATTCACCGAAGGCATAATCAACGAGGGAGGGATCCAGCGAGGGAGGGAGGGCAGGCATCGGGCCTGGGCTTAGCCGCTAGATACTAGTTGAAATCGCCGATAGACTTTAATTATTTATTTATTTAACTTGAGAAGTCCGCTCATGTCTGCGCGTGCACCAGCTAGGTATACTACTGCAAGCTATTTTCTATACATATATGTATGACCCCTGAACCAGAACCAACATGTCAGTAACAACCACAACCGTCTTAACACCCCACACACTAGAGACCGGTAAGGACGTCCGTCTCTATGCGCGGAGCCGTCCATGCCCAAACACCTCCGGGCTCGCGCCCACGTATCTTCAAGCGAACTTGATCATCTTACCATCCAAGTACGCTTCCGACTTCCGGCTTCTCTGCGCTCGAAATCCCGTACCCTGTCCTCTCATCGCGGAGTCATCTAAAACAGGGGCATGGGATTCCGTGCGATCTCACTTGCCGGGGCTCGACGGACAGGCGGTCGTTACTGATGTCGATATAAGACAAGATGCTCCCAAGTATAACGTTTATAAGAACTCCAAACTTACGAAGGCCGGCTGCCCGAGTATCGTAGAAGACTGGACCGACGACCACGTGGCCTTCTTAATCGGGTGCTCTTTCAGTTTCGAGTCTTCACTTGCTGCCGCCGGACTCACGCCTCTTCACACAACCCTCAGGCGGAATGTGCCGATGTATAGGACTACGATACCACTGTGTCCTGCCGGCGTCTTTACGGGAAGCACCTTCGTCGTGTCAATGCGACCATATAGAGCGAGCGACATTCCTACTGTAAGGAATATCACTCGGGCGTTTTCTGCGACGCATGGGGAGCCTATCGCTTGGGGTTGGGAATCTGTCAAGGCCCTAGGAATCGAAGACATCGATAATCCGCAATGGGGTGATGCGCCCATAACACCGGAAGGTTTGCCCTTGGGAAGACTTTCGGGATCGAACGATCTGGTCCCTGTGTTTTGGGGCTGTGGAGTTACGCCGCAGGAGGCGGTCATGAGAGCGAACTTAGAGGGCGTTATTATGGCACATTCACCTGGGCACATGCTGCTTTTAGATTGTAGGGACTCTGAGATTATTCGAGAGTAAGTTCGAGGAAATGAATGAGTTGACCGGCACACGGTCTCGGGGGATTGATAAATTTATTATTTGGTTCTTAGGGGCCAGGGAGTTAAGCAACCGATTATGGATAGTAAATGCGAATATATTTTCAAGTTTCACTGAGTAGTCCCCCTTTTGAACAAGATCAGGCGAAACTACCTCCTTCTAGGTTCGAAAAGCCTAATCGTCTCCTTTCCTAAACAACTAACATTCCCTATTTTATCTCCGCACGAAATGAAATAAGCACATGAGTCGGATGGTGTCATCGAACAGTAGTTGATAGTGCTGTCTTAGCCAGAATTTAGCTCTAAATGAAAATTGATAAACTTGAAGCACCTTCAAGGGTAAATAGACCTATAAATGAAGAATGTCTACAATCGGTACCCATTACACGGTATTTTTAACACGCTGAGTAGCCTAAGAGGCTATCACAGCCTACCGCCTGTGCCTGTATTTTCCCAAAGTGTCACTTTTCCGGTTGTCTCATCTACAAGCAGGTAATCCACCTTGCCGTCGCCCGTCATGTCTACTAATCGTACTTGGCCTTGTTCCGCGCCATCCGGCCCTGTGGCTAATGTGAATGCCGGTAACCATCTGGGTACCTGCGTCGATGATTGCGGGCGGTTGACAAGCGCAGTCACCTTGCCGCCATCGCCGACAAACATATAATCAGCTCTGCCTTCACCAGTCAGATCGCCTAGGATGAGCGTATCTTCCTTCGAGAACGAAGCTCCGGTGGCGATTACACCAAGGCCAGAATAAGCTGGCACGATATCTTCGCCGGTATTCAACCAAGCTGTTACCGCCCCAGTAGTCTGGTCGACGAGACAGAAATCGGCTCTCCCATCGCCTATGACATCCCACGATTAGCGGTGCTGAGACGAACGAGAACTCACATAACAGGGGATTAGGTGCACTAGGTGAAAGACAATAGCGTAGAGTGACACGAAATAAATCGCGAAGTACTCACCGTTAATGTCTACCATCTGAAGGGTCTCGTTAGTCGCACCAACGCCACCGGCAATACGGCCAATATTCTGCCATTGCCACACGCCATCCTTTTCAAGTTGATTGATCCATGCATTGACATCTCCGTTGGCGGGGTCGACGTAGATATAATCATCTCTGCCATCTCCATTTAAACTATATCGAAATTAACAGGGCCCTGCCATGTCCAAGGGGAGCAGGAAAAAGAAGCGAAGATACTTACTCGGCAAATAGCACTCCTGTACCATCTCGACCCTGCGCTCCCGTCGCGATCTGGCCCAACGCCTTCCAGCTCCCCGATGTTTTGCCAGCTGCGTCTGGAATATTCAGATGAACATTCGTAGCACCCGTGCTTGGGTCAACACAAGCATAGTCCTTCAATCCATCTCCGTTGAGGTCCATGAAGTGAAGTTGCGCACGGGGGCATGCGCCTGTGGCCACTACTCCCTTTTTGTTCCAGGCGGGCTTGAAATCGCCATCGCTAGCAGGCTCTCCCTGCCCAGGCGCTAATATCCAACCCTTCGCATCTGCCTCTTGGATGGCGGCATAATACGCGTCGGCCATTTTCACATAACCTCCGTCGTTGGGATGGAGATTATCTTTTAGGTCCGCAGTAGTTAAGGCAGTGTTCATCGAAACCATCGTCACATTTTTACCAGCGGTGATGTATTTGGACACAAGACTAGGTATCGCATCGTTGAAAACGTCAATCCGCGCCTGCGTCGCAGTAGTCGTCGATGGGATGATCTGGCATACGAAGACGGCCGCGTTGGGAGAGTGGTCGAAAATCTTATTGATTAAGTTCTCGAGGCGGGATGGGGCATTCCCGACATCGACATCTTTATTCATGTCGTTCGTTCCCGCATGAAGGAGGACGATGTTCGGGGCCGCGAAGATGCCGACATCACTGGCTGTATTGATCTCGTCGATGATAAAACCACGGTGCCCTTCGTGATCTCTATCAGTCATATTGCCACTCTGTACTGAACCAACGAAGTCGACATTGTTTCCCCCAGAGCCCAGCTTATTAAACAGAGAAAGGCGATAACCATTCTCGTCTGAGCTCTGTGCACCCCATGTGATAGAACTAGTATATTGTCAGCGATCATGATCAAGTGGGATATTATGCGGCTTATTATATGAGTAATCGTCGTTGCTGGCAACTTGCAAGGGACTGAAAGGGGGGCACATACTCTCCTATAGGAAGAACCCTCAAGTCTAGTCCGCCGGCAATCGGTGCGCGGCGTTGTAACGACGGGATAGATAATGTGGCGGCGTCTGCCACGGGGACATAGTAACTAGAAGCAACGAGCGCGAGTGCCCTGAGAGCGAACCAGGCATTCCACCGTTGGCCGACGGTGTTCCGTTGACTAGGCTCACCCAACGCCATCCTTGAATCTATATGATAGGATAGCTGCCTCTGATTTGACACAGGGAATTGCCAATCGCGAAGAACAGGCTAGATGAGAATCCATCGTGAGCTGTAAGGGCGACTAGATAACTCTTTATTCATATTCATATAGTATGCCCAGTGAAACCTAAACACGGAGAGCGTGCAGACATCCAAGAGCCGTAGGATCGTGTGGCGCAGAACCCACAATGGCCATCACCTGCCTAAAAATATAGAGCAGCTATTAATATTGTCAACATTTTGGATGGGCGTAGGTACGGTAACATCTAATACCCAAGGGCTATTTGGTGCTGCCAAGATCACGTCGGAGGTAGGTCAAAACGACACGACGTATTCGCAAGCTAGGAGCACCAGTGCCTAGTTATTGATCGTTACCTCGCTATTCATTCCTGAAAGAGTACAGTGTAGATGTGAGTATAGGACACAACCATCACCAGAGCTATCGTGTTTGGGCTGAAGGCATTCTCGTAGACCTCCATAGTCTGGATAGGTGTTTCAGCTCCTCTACCAAGCGTGGTATTAAGGCCGCAGTAGGCCACTAGGCTAGAGCAAGAAATATCACGCCGAGAAGTTGAATCATTTAACCATTTCCAATCAACTACCTAATATGCTCCTCACATGGAGACGGATAACACCGCCTTCGGCTCAGCCCTGCTCACCCGCCATCCTCGTAGCGATCTTAACGTGGCAGGTCGATCACTAATTAATTTAGCTACCGGCTGACACGCCGCACGCTACTCTGCAGGTAAGTGCCGACTCCACTGCAGGCATGGAGCAGCTTTCCCTATGATGTAGGTACATACAACAAAGATAGAAAGATAGAGGGCTAGAGTTATGCTGTCGCGGGTAGACGTTCTTGTCATGTCAAGTACATTGCTATGTCTTGGGTAATAACTTCACTTTAAGATCGGCTTAGCTTTTGTAGTCTAGTACTTGATCCGAAGCTTGTGTATAAAATAGCAACATCCAAGCATGTCTATTATGTCTATTAGCATGGACAGGACAAATAAAAAGAAGTGGATAGGTAACGTTTAGCTTAAAGTATTGTCGCTTTCCGGACGTCCGGTTTCTGTTACATGCTTCGTGCGTTAGTACCAAAGGAATTTCCTAGAGTGTCAATTATGAACAAATGCCTAGCGAGTCTAAATTAGACTGTTGAGGTTAACGTTGCTTGTGGCACAGCGACCAGGTAATTCTAAGGGGGCTAGGGACGGTAAATACACCTATGTAAGTTAAGGGACTTCACACTACCTACCTATATAGGCAACTAATACTCTTAAGGGACGTGGATGCCGTCTACTACTATAGATAATATGCAAAGTAGTTGTGCCTTTAGTGTTTGCATCATGCATATCGTCTTCCCTCAGAATAGTGTGGCTATTATCACTATTCGACGGGGTTCTTCACTTGGGTACATCCTGTTGCACTTGCATGCTGTGTGGAAGAACCCTTTACTTGCCTCCAGTTCTGGCCTCGAAGGGATTGCTGTTGTGACATCCACTGAACGTCGCTAATACGGTCGATGGCGCACGCTTCGTTGCAGATGCTTTGCTAAAGGGGTGGCACTGTCTATCCTAAGCAGGTGAGAGGTAATAGTCGAAGCTACCTCTTGGCACTCGCGTTATTGAGTTTGCGGCAACCCAAGTGCCAGCCTAGTAGGTCATGTTAAAGCCGTCGTCGTTTTCGGCCACTTAGGGTCGGGGTCGCGTAAGGGGCAAGCTACAGCAAGTGATTCATTCCATCTGGTCTTGCGTGATTGATATCTCAGAGCCCCTCATACTTATTTACTCCCAGCTTACATGTTACACTTTGGCAGAACCAATCTGAGACCGCGGCGAACGAATGCCGATAAACTTTAGCAGAGGTAAGTACCTGAAGCCGAAAGATCGCAATTTACCGACTTTCTGTCAAGGTCACTATCGGAATTGTAAACGTATTTTTCCTGCAACTGATGGTTGGGTAATGGGAGATTAACTCCAACCTAAGGGCCATGGGGAGCCCGCAGAAAAGAAAGACCGTAAAGGCCATCGAACCTTGACCGTAAACTATACGACAGCTCACCAACCGGTAAACATGAAGCGTGAAACCCGAGTTGATGTGTAACCAATTACCTCACTGCTAATAATCAATCTCCTTATTGGCTGACAATTTTTCTGATGAGAGCATTTTTGGTTTCGGGTCTTGCCATAGTTCCCGGTGACGTCCGACTTGTTTCAACGACCAGACGTAGTGCTAACGTACTCCGTAGCTCTATGTACTATATTTAAGTCAACCTTTGGTGCCGATTGCTTGACGATTTGAGGCTTTCAACCTCCGCGGACTCCGAAGACAGTTGCGATCATCTGTGAACGAAGGTCATGATTATAATCAGAAGCTTTCGTCAAATACAGTATAACATGTTCAACTTACAATGGCCGCTATTCACACTGCTATCTAATGCCTATGATGGACATCTATAAGGCCCGGCTAACGAAAAATCACTGAACATCAGCACTATCAATTAGTGCATATACGCTACCTTTTACCACTAGTTCGGGTACACTGACAATACCTACAACACATGAATAGGCAAACAACCCAGTAGGACGGAAAGCTGACGCTGGGGCTTAGTGCAGTCCAGACAGCCCTACAATCCCTGCCATTAAATCCCTGATCATTTGACTCGACCTGCGAATCATGCCACCATCAGCTCATCGGCCAATATCGTGGCTCACAATTGCAATGACGAAAAAAAGGCGGACGGACGCGGTACCGCTGGGCCGGCGAGATGATGAATGTTGTAGATATTTAAACTATATAATATTGAACATACAATGATAGACTATTTCTATGAGGGAAGAAATAGCAACAACTGTCTAGCGAATGCGCAATTAATTCACTTTATTGTACCAAATATATAAATTGATATTCTATTCGCAACGTTCCCCAAAATCTCACCACCAACATGAGCGGCATGCTACGGCCTATGAGGCACATTGATCGCAAAGATCTGTACACCAATCTAGAGACAAGGATTCAGTACCTCCACTCATTCCTGGACTTCAGTTCACGTACGTCTTCAAACAGACCTCTCACGCAAGCTGTCTAGGCACTTACACAAACTGTAGGAGATATCGAAGCCTTAATATCAGGTTCTAAATACATCAAAGCACTAATTCCAGCTCTGGTAAATATCGTGTACCATAAGCTATTGCAGTACGACATCACAGCAAGAGCATTCAAGACGAGAAGTACCAGCTACGAAGGACCGGTTGACGAGGATCTCACCGACAACAGTCCCATTATTCTGCATCGCAAGACCTTCTTACGGGCCTACTTAAACAAGCTATGCTCAGACCCATCTACTATGGAATTCTGGTATTATCTCGACAAGGTCGGGTAAGTGTACATCCCTGTTTACAGCCCTAGACACACTAGGTACTCATATCGCCCCTCAAAAGGATGATGCACGTGGGTAGAGGGCGCGAACACCCTCTTCACATCGAATACGTACATATCGGTGCCTGCTTGTCGTTCATCCAGGACACATTAACCGAGGCGCTACTATCACATCCTCGCCTACGAATGGAGAAGAAGGTAGCTCTTGTTAAGGCATTGGGCAAGGTTATCTGGATACAGAATGATTTGTTTGCTAAGTGGTGGTATGTATCAGTCCCCGTACAATATATATGTTTGATTCTAGCTAACAGTTACTTCTTTAGTAAGTACATGAAGAACCGTCCCAGTTATATATGATCAATATTTTAAACCAAGGTGGCATACTTACATATTACAGATGTCCGTGACGGCGAAGAGTTCGCTGATGAAGCCGAGGCCCCCGATGTTGAGGAAGAAGGGTACCTTTTCGGGAAAAGAGTGCTTGACGACCTCGAAGAAGAGGCAGCTGGCGTCAATGGTGAGAGCGCCTGTCCATTTTCCGGGTTGACAAAGGGTATGGGCTCGGTGCACATTGCGAATGAGGGGAGCGAGGACCCGAAAGCCATCCAAACAGACGAGAAGGCAGCGGTTCAGGCATCTCCTCCAAGTCCCTCTTAGAGTGTATTTTACCTCGCTTGGTGGTCATATTGTGTGTATTATTACGTCAGGATAGGATCAGGATACCCAACATAATCGTAACACATCTCAAAACACGAACTTCGCGATCTCTATATTTTATTGGCCTGACACCTATTACGGCGATCTACGGTTCTTGATCAAGAAAGGGGGTGTCAATGCATTATTTCGATTCTAGTTCCCGTAAAGCTTCCAATCATCACCCGTATATGGGCAGTTTAGACTTCTTATGTGTTAAGTTCAAGTATACTCAAAGAGTTGACTATGCGGCTATACTAGAATCTTGTCTCGGTTATTGTCACGCATGATTAACTTGAGGCGGCCACATGTAGAACCTCCGCTGTCGAGTTGACTTCTTCGTTACAAGATCCATCGATCATAGACGAGGTATTACAGTGATAGCCTTGATATGCGACGAAGGAAATGCTCTGCTAGGGCGTCCAAGTAAACGTACTGTTTTGCTAGACATTTATAAGTGTATCGTCACATTCGGGTTCTACCTTTTTAGTCAAGAGTTAGTAGAGCAGGAAGAGGAAAGGAAAATCGCCATATTATGAGAAATGAATATGCTTTATCACTCTCTATTCATATATACTCAGAGATTTTCACGAAGTACTCTACATATCATGCTACTGAAGCTCGATTCTATCCTGAGGGTATAATATATCCATATAGGTTCGAGTTATACTCAAAGGAATTTGACCCTACCCCTCGCAGATAAATGCTATTCAAAGGGTGTTGTCTTAGTCACCACGATTCAAGTGAAGCAAGCCAAGGATTGACTTACGTAAAGAAACTGAACACGGAAACCTGAATCTCTCGATTCGTAACCTCGTATACTGCATTAGGAAAGATGTTCGGGACATGTCACGTTGTTTAGAAGAGACATTGGATGCATGTGTAGCTAGAAGTCTTACTCCCTGTTATACGACACGTTCACCTTCACTGGGCAATAATTGGCCATGTGTTCGTGAGGATGTTCACGTACTACTAGAACGCGAGACACGAAAAGGGGCAAAGTAGCACCCTCTTCCCAGTCGTTGGCTAGAGAGTTCATCTCGACCCCAAAAATGCTTTCTGCATATGACTCTATAATGAAAATGATAGAGAGCTTCCAGAAGTATAAATATAGCAGTTCCTGCTAGCTTGCTTTGAGGGAGAAATCCAAATCCGTCTTAATCACAGACTTACTATCAGAGTTTTTGAATTTGTCCTTATACTCTTAACTTGTATAGAACTTCTATCAGTCTTCCAACAAGCCGAAAATGATGTTCATCCCAGCTCTCTTGATTTCCTTGCCTGCGGCTTTCGCCTCAGGAGAAGGATTTCCTTTTGGCCTGTTGCCATGTTCATCTATTTCAGGCACGCCATGTACATGCCCATTGGGCACCAACTATTCCGAAACTGTCACGACTGCTATCATTGGCGCCACTGCAAGCAACGTGGGAACTGTGACTGACAACTGTGAGTAAATTTAGTGAATGTGACTTGGGTTTAGTCATGGGTACTTATTAATCCTGTTATCATGTAGTTTTCAATCCTGCGTGGCTTGGACTCGACCTTATTTCGGTGCAAGGTCCTAACAATTTCCCCGAACTGTCCATCAGGGACGTCAATATGTCCACCAATATTGGGACCTACACCTTTTCAGAGCGCGTGAGATTCATCAACTCCTTCGTCACCGGTGCTATAAATCATGTCGAGTGGTGCCTATGTTCGATCGAGCCTATAGTGCTAACATATCGCATCGCAGATGACTTTCCGATTCGTGTTCCCCGATGGCTCGTTTGAGCAGAGATACGAGCAGAGGGGAATCGTTCCCTACCGGTCCAGCAATGGCTCTTTCAGCGGCTACTGGGTCACGGTGAAGGGTGATCGGGTCTTCGAGAACGAGACTTTGATTCGTCTCAGCAACTATGCTTGCCAGACCGGGCAGCCAATCGGTAAGCGTCACTTAAAACCGGTGTTGAGCAACCCAAGAGCTCCACTAACTGACATCTCACAGACTATCCCGCATTCCAAGAGATTGCCCTGACCAATGCGACCAGTATTCTGGCTGCTCGCGGATTGGACCCTGGTGTTAACACGAGCCCCGAATCAGCCTAGGTCTTCTAGAGACTACGAAGCCATTAGGCCTTCTTTGACTAGAGATCTGATACAACGTAAGGTCGCGTTTGAGAACAACAAGGGTTTTTTTTTTTTTTTTTTTTAAATCGGTATCACGAATTTACATTTGCGAATAACTCCGCGTCACTCGTTCATGCCTGGCAATCCTTGAAAGGTTTACGATAGGGGAATAATTTGGATCTTTAAATTGATTTATAGCGGGGAGTAGTCGTAGTTGACTATTATCCTAAATTGAGATTGTTTTTGTTCCGGTGCAAGTTTATTGTTCATTGCCGCCCTCCGCTAGGAGAGTGAGAGTATGTTGTAGAAGTACTACTGACTAGCTGTGAACTACTACATAAACCAATATTGTACTATAAAGTTATTTAAGGATTAAGTTTTACAGTTAGTGCTAATGCTCCTTTATGAATAGCGGTAGGGGTTTGGAATCAGACCAGTAAGTCCGACAAGGTCGTCGTCGGTATAACTAAATAATACTAAAAGGTGCGGTAGCTACATGTGAGTGAAACTTTTCAAGTCATTATATCCTATTCCGTAGTATTAAATTGTGAACCTTGAAGAATTTATTTTGCCAATTAGGATTGGGAAACCTTCAGATCGCCCCTTTCCTTGACTATCTCAGATATCGTACGACCTACGTCGGTCCCTATATTGGCAAATCCATCTATTACTCCCTGCCTATCGCCTTCAGACATCTCTTGACTCATTTTGAATTTGCCTTCTAGTCGGTCAAGTGTGATCTCAATCCCGATGATGTTTTTCTGTAGCAGTTCAACAAAGCGTTCCGGCGCGTCCGATACCTTCCACGACTTTTGCTTATCATCAGTTCCAGTATACCCCATTATCGAGGTTTCAGCATGTTCCGAGAGATCAGATATCTGCTTAGACAGGAAGTTGACGCTTTCCTCTGATTTGTGATCCCAGTAGATCTTAGCACGGCCGTATGCCTGTACGGCCGCATAATTCCAGGTGGGCACGAGCGCTACCGCTGGGGGCTTGATTTGCCATTTTTGGTAAAGTTTTAGCTCTGGAAACATGTTTTGGAAGCCTGTTTTAGGAGCTCTGCCTTGTTTCGCTTTACGTATATATATATGTATGTTTTTTTTTTTTTTTTTTCTAGCTTTTAAAAATAGGCTAGAGTAAATTATAGCTATTTTAAGTGCTTTATATTAATTTGCTTTGCTTAAAATAGTTAAAATAAGTTATATAGTTATATATATTAAACTTTAAAACAAAAATAAATTATAATTATAAACATTTTTTTTTATGCAAATTTAAAGTTTTTTTTTTTTTTTATTATATATATATTTTTTTTATTTGTTTTAATAGCTATTTTTTTGTTTAGCTAGCAAAAAAATAATTATTAAAAATAACTTTTTAAATTAAACTTTTAATTAGTTTTTTAATTAGTTTTTTAATTAGTTTTTTTAAACTAAACTTTTAATTAAATTTTTAATTAGTTTTTTAACTAATTTTTTAATTAATTTTTTAATTAAAACAATTAAAATAACTATTTAATTAGTTTTTTAAATAAAATTATTTTGTTTATTTATTTTTATTATTTAGTTAAAAAGCTATTTTTTTGTTTAATTAATAAAAAAATAGCTTTTTAAAAATAACTTTAAATTTTTTAAACTAAACTTTTAATTAATTTTTTAATTAGTTTTTTAATTAGTTTTTTAATTAAACTTTTAATTAAATTTTTAAACTAAACTTTTTAAATTAAACTTTTTAAATTAAACTTTTAATTAAATTATTAATTAAATTATTAAACTATTAAAATAGCTATAAAATAGTTATTTAATAGCAAAAAATATTATTTTTTTAGTTTAGTTAATTAAATTAATAATTAACTATTATTATGGTTTATTATAGTTTAATTTTTATTAAAATATTAAATATGTAATGCTTGCTTTTTTTTTGCACCTAGTTATTTTTATATAATAAAATTGGTTATAAATATATAGTTATTGCTATATAGTTATTTATATAAGTAATATAAATATAATATAAATTTTTAATAACTTTAAATACTAAGCCTATTGTAGAAAAAATGCTATTTATAACTTTACTAAAACTATTTTATATAGCTGTTTATATAATAAATATAGCTTTAAACTTTTAGCTGTAGTATAAGTTTGTTATATTGGAGCAAAGCGCTAAAGTTAATATAAAAATAGACCTAGCGTATGCGCTAAGCTAAACTTTCTTTTATTATTTGCTAAGATTGCTGGCAACATATAAAAAAAAAAACTAATATGCTTAATTGCTAAACTTTAGCCAAAAAAGTAGCTATTTTAAGCTTGCCGACTAAACTTTATTTAATATGCTGTATATATTTAAATTATAGCCTACAGTTAAATATATGCATAAATAAGAATGCTGATTACAAAAATAAAAAGTAAGCAAAAAGCTTTGCTTATAAAGCAGTTATTTTTTTTATTTTTTATTGCTGCTATTATAACTATATTTTTATTATTACTATATGCTTTATAATAATATTATTATTATTATTAATAACTATAGCAAGCTTTTAAAGCAAAGCTTTAGTTAAAACTATTTTTAAATTGCTAAAAGTAATTAAAAATTTTAATATTTAAAATATTAATAAGTTTAATAATATTTATAAATGTTATTTTATAGTTATTTATTTTTTTGTATATTTAAATAATTGTTAATATTTAAAATTTTATAAAGCTATAATAAAAACTAAAATAAACTAAAGCAAAATAAACTAATATAAAACTAAAAATATTAAAAAAAAAGTTTTTATTAAAGCATTTTAAAAAGTTAATAAATATATAAATTTAAAATATAGTTAAGCGTTAATGCTATAGTTAACTTATTATACAGCAGCAGGCTAAATAGCTTAATAGCTAAGTTTTAGTAACTTGCTTGCAGCTTAAAATAAAAGTATAACAGAGGTGTTTTTGCAGCTGCTGTTTGGGGCTTAATTAAAGGATATTATTGCTATGCAAATAAAAAAATGCGGGTTTAGTACTAAAAGAAAAAGCTATTTTTAGCGTTTTAGCTTTTGTTATATTTATATAAAAAAAAAGGCGTTAAAAGCATTATTAAAAATTGTAGCTTAATAAAAAGCTTAGTAGGTTGGTTAATTAGTAATAAACATTTAATTATATTATAGTATATAAAATATAAATTATTAGGTGACTATAAATAAGCTAAAGCTTAATTAATAATTAACTATAAAAAATAAACAATATATAAAATTATATTTAATTTATATAATATTAATAATATAATAATATATTTTATTTTAGCTATTTTAAATTTAGCTATAAGTTTTTATTTTTTTTTTTAGCTATAATTTTTATTTAACTTTTTTTTTTTTAGTTTTTAAAAATAAACTAAAATAAATTTTTATTTTTTAATTTTTTAACTAGTTTTTTAATTAGTTTTTTAATTAGTTTTTTAACTAGTTTTTTAGTTAGTTTTTTAGCTAGTTTAATTATTTAATTAAACTTTTAAATAAAAATTTTTATTTTAATTATAAATTTTTTTAAAATAATTTACTAAAAATTTAATTTGCTATTTTTAATAAAATTTTAGCTTTAAAAACTTATTTTAAAAGTTTATTTTAAAAGCTTTATTTTATATATATATATATATATATTTTTATTTTTTTTTTTTAGCTTTTAAAAATAAACTAAAATAAATTATATAGTTATATATATTAAACTTTAAAATAAAAATAAATTATAATTATAAATATTTTAATTAATTTTTTAAACTTTTAATTAATTTATTAACTAATTAAATTTTTTAATTAGTTTTTTAAATTAAACTTTTAATTAGTTTTTTAAATTAAACTTTTAATTAAAATAATTATTTAACTAGTTTTTTAAATAAAAATTTTTATTTTAATTATAAATTTTTATTTTAGTTATAAGTTTTTATTTTAGCTATAAGTTTTTATTTTAACTATAGGTTTTTATTTTAGCTATAAATTTTTATTTTAACTATAAAATGCTTTTTTTTTTTTTTTTAGCTTTTATAAAATAGCTAAAATAAATATATTTTAAAAAGCTTATAAAAAATAAAAAAATAAAATAAGCTAAAATTAAACATTTTTTTTAAAGTTTATAAGCAAAATAAAATAAGTTTATTTTATTATTATTATATTAAATATAATAAAAAATAATATAAATATAATTATATATTAATTAAAAATAAAATAAATATTAACTTACTTTTTTAAAAATAATAAATAGCTATTAATTTTAATAATATAATTTTTAAAATATAAATTATATTAAAAATAAAATATAGTTTTAATTTAGCAATATTATATAATTTTTTTAAAAAATATATAAATTAAAATTTTTTTTTATTTTATTATTTTATTTAAAGCAAAAAAACTAAATTTATTAAAATATTTAAAATTAAAATTAAAACTTATTAAAAAAAACTTATTAAAACTTTTTTTTTTTAACTTTAAAAAAAATTAAACTAATTTTAATATATATTTATTTAATTATTAATAATTAAAACATATATAATTAATATATATATAAATAAAATATAAATATTATTTTAATTTTATATATAAAAAATAACTTTATAAAAAATAATAAAACTTTTAAAATATTAAATAGTTTAAAGTTTTTAAAAATAATTATTTATAAATAAATATTTAAAAATAAATTTAACTTTTATTATTAATTAATAATAAATATTTTTTAAAAGTTAATTATTTAATTAAATAAAATTAATATTAAAAGCTTAATTTTTATTATTTTTTTATTAGCTTATTTAATTAAATAATTAATTAATTAAATAAATAATTAATTAAATAAATAATTAATTAAATAAATAATTAATTAAATAATTAATTAATTAAATAATTAATTAAAATATTTACTTAAGCAAATAAATAAACTGCAACTAAATAGCTAAGCTAAAGCTTAGCAAGCAAACAAAAAAATAAGCAACAATCTTTTTATACAAAAATAAAAAAGCAAGCTATATACAAGCTATATATAGCTAAGCTTTTTATTTATATAACTAATTATTTACTACTGTATACTAGCAGCTGCAAACAGCTACTAATAGCTATTAGTATAGCTTTTAGCAGTATATATAGCTATTAATAACTAAATTATTATATATTAACTACTTTATTGCTTTGCTAATTGCTTTACCGGGCGTAATATAGCCGCAAATAAACCGCTAACGTAAAAAATACGGGCCGCCGATAGCTAGCAAAATATTAATATATTAATTAACCTACAGAGCGCAAAAAAGCACTTCTAACTATTTGTTTTTTATATAAAGCGCTGTAATAAAGCAATTAGTACTTACCACCTTTCCTAAAAACTTAAAAAAGGCTTAAGTTTAAATAGTTTTTACTATATATAGCCTATAAATATATTATAAAGCCTTTTATAATATAGTTTTTTTTTTACGTACTACTTTAAGCAACAATAAAACCTAAAGTTTAACTATTAAATAATTAATTAAATATATTATTAATTATAAATTTTAATTTATTTAATAAATTTATAAACTAATAAATTAAATTATATAATTAATATTATTTTTTTTTTATACTATATATTATATTAATTAAAACTAATTATTTATTTTTTTTAATTTACAATTTATTTATTAATAGTTAAACTATTAAAAAATTAAAAAAAATATAAATATATTATTTATTAATTTTAAAAAATATTTAAATTTATATTTTATTATATATAATTATTAAATATTTAAATATTTATAATTATTATATATTTATTATTATTAATAAAAAAAAATTTTAAAATTATATTTATTTATAATAAAATATTTTATTAGTTTTAAATTTTTAAATATAATTAATTATATTTATTTAAGCAAATAAATAAATTATAACTAAATAGTTAAGCTAAAACTTAGCATATAAGCAAAAAAGTAAACAACAACTTTTTTACACAAAAAAAAAACAAGCTATATAAGCTATATATAGCATAGCTTTTTTTATATAACTAATTATTAATAACTATATACTAGCAGCTACAAATAGCTGCTAATAAGCAATTAGTATAGCTGTTTAATAGTATATATAGCTATTAATAATTAATATAACTATATTCGGCTATTTTATTGCTTTATTAATTGTTTTACTAAGCATAATATTGCTATAAACAAGCTATTAATGCAAAAATACAAGCTGCTAATAGCTAATATAAATTAGTATATTATTTAATATATAAAACGTAAAAAAAACCTTTTTAACTATTTGTTTTTTATATATAAAGCACTATAATAAAACAATTAATACTTATTAACTTTTTAAAAAACTTAAAAAAAGCTTAGTTTAAATAGTTTTTATTATATATAGCTTATAAATATACTATTAAAGCTTTTTATAATATAGTTTTTTTTTTATGTATTACTTTAAGCAGCAATAAACTTAAAGTTTAACTATTAAATATAATTAATTATATAAATAAATAAATAATATTAAAAAAATAATTTTAGTATATTTTAATAAATATATTATATTAATTATTATTTTTAAATATTTTTTTTGCAAAATTTGTAATATTTATATTTAAAATATATATTTTAGCTTAATTTAATAAACTTTTTTATTTTAAATTATATTATATAATTTTATTATTTAATAAATAGTATATAAAAGCTATTTTATATTATATTTTATATAAATAATATAAAAAATAATTAATATTAATTAAAGTATTACTATTTATAATATAAATAAAATAGTTTTTAATAATTAATTATATAATTATTAGTTATTATTTATAATTTTAGCTATTATTTTTAATAATAGCTTTTTATTTTTTAATTTAATTTTAATTTATTATAATAAAAACTTTATATTTAAAATAAATAAAAAACTTTTATTATTATATAAAACTTTTTTAAAGTTATTTATATAAATGTTTATTAAATTTATATAGCTTTTTAATAATTTATATAAACATTTAATAGTTTATAATATATTTTATATTTTTAAAATTAATAAATTATTTTAATTATTATTTTTAATAATAATATTATTTTTTATTTATTAATTATTTTTTTAATACTATTTTAATTTATTATTTTTAAAGCTAAATTTTAGCTTTTATTAAGTTATTTAATTTTTAATATTATTTTTTATTTGCTAATTATATTAAAACTTTTTAAACTAAAATATTATATTATATAAATAAAATTATAATATATATAAATACTAAAATAAATTTAATAATAAAACTTTAAATATAACTAATAAAAAAAAATAAAAAAAATAAAAATAATAATAGCTATAATAAATAATATATAATTTATTATTTTTAAAGCTAAATTTTAGTTTTTTATTTTAATATTATTTTAATTTGTTATTTTTAAAACTAGATTTTAGCTTTTTAGTATTGTTTTTTGTTTGCTAATTGTTTTATTTTGTTATAAAAATTTAATAGCTTAATAAAAGCTAAAATTTAGCTTTAAAAATAATATATTAAAACAATATTAAAAAAAATTAATTGTTAGCTATTATAAAACAAAACTATAATTTTATATTATAATATTATTAAAAAATAAAATTATTTAATTAAATAGTTTTAATTAATTTAAACTTTAGCTATTATATAGCTTAAAACTATAGCATTTAAGCTTAAATACTAAAGGCTTTTATAATTAAAAGCAAAAAAGCTTTTGTTTTTATATTTTTTTATTTTTTTTTCGCTTTTTTTTTTTTTTATAGTTTTAGTAGCAAATTATTTTTAGCAGTTTTAATAATTATAGCTAGTTAAAATAAACATAAAATATATATTAAAATATACTAAAATAATAATAAACTAAACATTAAAATAATAATAAAATAAATATTAAAATAATATCCACCTAGGCAAGTAGTTAAACTGCAACCAAATAGCTAAGCCTGGCTTGGCACACAGGCTAAGATGGTGGGGGACGACCCCCCTGCCGCAAGAGGGGGCAAGCTACACAAGCCACCTGTGGCTCACCACCCCCCCTCCCGTTAACTCCGACCCTACTACCGCATACCTATAACTGTATATTAGCAGCTGCAAACAGCTGCTAACGGCTATTAGTACAGCTTTTGGCAGTATGCGCAGCTGCCAACAACCGACTTATTATGTACGGCCACTCTGCCGCCCTGCCAATTACCTTGCCGAGCCGCAATACTGCCGCAAAACGGGCCGCCAACGCGGAAATACGGGCCGCCGACAGCTGGCATAAATTAGCGCGTTATCTAACATGCAGAGCGCAAGAAAGGACCTTTTAACCACCTGTCCCCTATATATATAGGGCGCTGCAACAGGGCAATCAGACCTTACTATCCCCCCTGGAGGACCTGGAAGAGGCTTGGTTTAGGTGGTTTTTACTATATACAGCCTGTAAATGCGCCGTAGGGCTTCCTGTAATATAGTTTCCTTTCTAGGTATCGCTTTAGGCAGCAATAAACCCGAAGTTCAAACATTAAATATTAAAATAATATAAAATAACTAAAATATATTAAAATATAGCTAATATATACTAAAATATAGCTAATATATATTAAAATATAGCTATAATATATTAAAATATAGCTAAAATATAAACTTTTTTTTTTATTTTTTTTTTTGTTTAACTTTTTTTAAAGTGCTAATAATATTATAAAAAGTTATAAAAATTTTATTATTATATTAAAAATATATTATTAATAATATATTTTATATTATTAATAGTATTATATATAGCTTTTAATAAGCAAAATTATAAGTTAAATTAGTTTATAATATAAATTATATAGTTATATTATTTTATTAAGCAAATTTTTTAAAAGTTATATTAAAAGTTAAAAACATTTTTAACTTAATTAAAAAATTAAAAAATTTTATAAACCGTTTAAACATTATATATATTAGTTTATTATATTAAGTTTTTTTGCCGGTATATATAAAACTAAACAAAAATAATAATGTTAATATTGTTATTTTTTTTGCTTATAAAAAAATTTTAAAAATATGCTAAACGTTTTTTAAAAAGCTGCTTTTTAAAAAGTTTTAGCTTATTTTTTATTTATTATAAAATTTATATTTATAAATAAAAAAGTAAATAAACAAACAAAAAAGTAAAAAATATTAATAAATTATTTTTAAATAAAAAAAATATATTTTTTAATTAAGCTATAATAATAGTAATAAAAAATTAAAAACTATAAATAACTTTTATTTTATTTATTTTATAAATTTATTTATTAAAAACAAAAGTATTAATTTAATAGTTTAAAATTTATTTTATATTTATTTAATTTTATGCTTTAATGTTTTTATTATTAAAACTATATTAAATAATAAGTTTAATAATTAAGCTTTTAAAATATATATATATTATTTTGCTATTTTATTATAGTTTATAGTTTTATTATTTGCTTAAATAAAATTTTATTTTTAATACTTTTGTTTAAAAAATATAGTTTATATAAACTTTTAGCTTAAAAAACTAACATTATAAATTTTTTTATTTATTTTTAAAAACTAAAAAAATATAAAAAATTAAAGTAAATTAAAGCTTTTTTTTAATAAATTATAATAATAAAACTATTTTATTATTTATAAAACTTTATTATATAGTTTTATTTTTTACAAAAGTTTTATTTTATATATATTTAAATTTTATTATATATAAAATACTATTAAAATATTTAAAGCTTAAATAATATAATTGTTAGCTAAAATATAAAGTTAAAGCTTATTTATATTTATTTATAATATATAAAAAATATTACTATATTTTAATATAA
>JAJKKK010000140.1:0-32236 GCA_022432375.1 Nemania sp. FL0031 | reverse complement strand
AACAATTTTAAGGCTTATAGCGCGCGTTTTTTAAAGGCTTAGCTGCTAGGTTATTTTTATTATTATTATTATGCTTGCGTTTTTATGCTAAGTTTGTTTGCGCTAAATTATTATTACTAATAGCAGTATTATTTATTTGTTAAAAATTGTATTATTAAAAAAAAATGCTAAAAAACTTATTAAATAAGTTGTTTTTGTTATATTTAATAAAATAAACTAGCTTTATAGTATAAGTAAACTATATAGCTTAATAGTTAAAAGTATTTTTATTACTAATTGCTAGTTTAAGTTATTATTGTTTTTATTATATATATTTTACTTTAGTTGTTATTTTTACTTTTAAAACTTGTTTAATAAGCTTTTTGTTTAAGTATTTATGCTTATAAGCTATAGCTATATATTACTAGTTTATAATATTAATAAATAAACTTAAAGCTACTAAAATTATAAAAACTAACTTATCTATAAGTCGATCGGCAAAAATTTTATTGCTGTTTTTTAGCGTAAACTTAAAAAAAAAAAAAAAGTATAAATAGTTTTTGCTATAACGTAGCCGCTTTAATAAACTAGCTAAAAAGCAAAATAACTAATAAATATATAATAATTATTTATAATATTTTAAAAGCAAAAAACGGTAAACTAAAAACTTTTTGTTTACTTTTTATTATAATTTATGCTAAATTATACAAAAGTTAATATATTTTATATAAACAAAAATATTTTAAAGCCTGCCGGCATTAACTGTTCTATATTTATAATTTTATAAGCTTAATATAATAAGTAAGCTATTTTAACGTTAAATAAATAACTACTACAAGCTTTTTAAAAAAATTTACTTTTTGCTTTTAGTATAGTATTACTATTTTAGTAAAAATTTTTATACTATATTGTTATATATAACTAAGTTTTTTAATAAAGTTTAATTGTTTAAAAAGTAGGTTGTTTATTTTAATAATCTATTAAAAATTAAAAAAATATTATATAAAACTATATTTAAAAACTTTATTGCTACAATTATTTATAATATTTGCTAATAAAAGTATTAAAAAAAAAATAGAAAAACTTTAAAGAAAAGTTTTTTTAGTACTACTTATGCTTGCTAGGTAGTATATACTATAAGCTATACTAAGCTATTATAACTAGTTTTAATTTTAAATAAATTAATTTAATATTACTGTACTAAGTTTATTTAATATAAAAAGCGCAAGTTATAGTTTTTTTTATTTAGCTTATAACTTTTTCTGCAAAAAATATTTAGATTATTAATATTTAACTATTATAGTTACTTTATATATATATTGCTTTAATTATTATTTTTTAAACAACTTTTAAAAAGTTTTAAAATAGAATAACTATACTATTATATATTATACTTATAATAATTAGCAATATGCTTAAACAAAAAAGCAAAATTAGTGCTAATTAAAAAAAGCAAATATATAAGGTTAAAATGTTATACTAATTAGCACAAATAAACTATTATAGCAAAAGATTTATAATATAAAAAATATATAGTAGCCGCTTTTTTTTTATTTTAATAGTTTATTACAGCTTTTGCGTTTTTATATAAAATATAAAAAAATATTTTAATAGTAGCTAAAAAATAGCTAAAATATATTAAAGCGGTTTTTTATAAATTTTTTTTTTTATTAATTGCTAAAACAGCTAAAGCTAAAAAAAGCATACTTTTAAACATATTATAGCAAAGTTTATAGCATATAATTAAATTTATAAATTAAAAAACTAAATTGTTTTTTTTTTTATTTATAATAGTTTTTTAGTTAGCTATAATTACAGCTAGTAATAATTAAATTTAGTATGCAGTTAGCTAGCAAAGTAAACTATTGTTTGCTTTTTAATATAATACTTATATTATATATTAAAATACTTTTTTCTAAATTGCAATATAGTTTATAATTAACTTTATTATAATATTATAGTTAAATAGTATTAATATAAGTTTTAATTTTTTTTGTTTGTTTAGTTGCATAAAAATTAAATAACCTTTTATGCTTAAATTTTTTTAAGCATAACAAGCAAGTTTTAAAAACTATAATAAAAGCTGCTATATAACTTTATTATATATGTTATTTTTTACTATTCTAATAAAAGTTTTAATTTTAAAGTTTTTTAAATAAATATTAAACTTAAGCTTTTTAAAAAACTTGTTTAGTTTGGCTTATATATTATATTTAGTAATTTTTTTAGTTTATAATGCTAAGTTAACTTTAAAGCAGCAAATAAAATCGATCTAAATGTTTTATTATTTAAGCTAAAGCTATTAATATATATATAGTATATTAGCTTTTTAGCTTGTAGAATTTGCGCTTATATTTTTAAGCTTTTTATAAATATATTAGGATGCTTTTTTTTGCAGTATTTTTAAAAACTGGTTATAGCTATTATACTAAAGCTGTAAAATTTATACCCTAATATTTTATATATTTAAAAAAATACTAACGGCTTAATATTATTGCTTTTAAGTAAAAAGCTATAAAACTAGGTGCTAAATATTATAGTATTATTTAAATTAAGCTATTTATCGGCCTATAGTTTTTAAACTATTTTTTAAATAGCAAAGTTATTTTTAACGCACTACTTTAAATAATTAAAAATACTAAATTAAGTATTATATATAATATTATAGTAGTAGCTATAAAATAAAACAAAACTTTGTTTTAACAAAATAACTTGCACTAGTTACCGTAAATTTAACAAAAATAAAGTATTTTATATTATACTAACAAATAAAAAACATAGTAATAATTATTTTAAGTATAAATATATATAAGTAATAATTTATATTAATTGGTATAAAAAAATGTTAAAATAGAAAACTTATGCTAATTAACATAAAAAAATATTAAAACAAAAATAAAACTTATGTTAATTAATATAAATGTAAAATTAGTAAATAAATATTTTATGCCTTTATACTTATTAGAATAAAAAAAAATAAGTTAACAATTAAAAAAAAAATAAAAAAAAATAAAGTAAAAAAGCAATATATTATAGCTTATAGTTATTATAAGTATTTAATATATATATAGTTAATAGTATAATAAATATAGCAATAGTTTTAATATGCAAATTAATAATAATAATGTTTATAAAACTATTATATACTTATAATATATAAGTATAAACCTACTTAAGTAATCTAACCTAACCTATTAAAACTTTATACTTAAAGTAAATAAAAAATTTTTGTTGTTATATAAAGCTTTTTTAACTATTCTAGGTGCTAAATTAAAATTGTAATACTTAGCTATATTATTATAGCAATATTACAATATTATAATATTATATTTATAAAACTTTTTTTAATATTATATATAAAGCAGTTTTAGCGCAATATAGGTAGCTTTAACATTACTAGCTTAAAAGCCAAGTTTTATTGTTTATTTAGCTATATATATATTTAAAACAACTTTTAATAATTATATGCTTTTTAAGGTAGCATTTTAAATAGTGTTTACAACTTAAAAAAAGTATAAACAAGTATTTAAAAAATGCTTAATTAAGTATAGTTAAACTGGAAAAAATTTTAGTAACTTATATATTTATTTTATAGCTAATTTACTAGTGGAAGGTTACTTTTAGTAGGTTTTATAGCCTTACTTTTGTATAGTGTATGCAGTAAGTGCTTATAGCTTTAGTGCTATAATTATAGTTCTGCTTAATAAGCTAATTGCAATTAGGTTGCTGCTAATTGTTAATATCGACAATTGTAGCTTTGCTTAATAAGCCAATTGCGATTAGGTTGCTGCTAATTGTTAATATTAATAATTATAGCTTTGTTTAATAAGCTAATTGTAATTAAAGTTGCTGCTAATTGTTAATATTAACAATTGTAGCTTCGCTTAATAAGCTAATTGCGATTAAAGTTGCTGCTAATTATTAATAGCTCTTTAGCTAAAGTAGCTAATATAGGTTACTTAAGTATAGTTATAATAATAATAAAAACTATTTTAAATTAAACTAAATTTAAAACAAACTTAACAAAAAGCATTTAAAAAATAATAAGCTTTATTTTATTTTAGTTTTAACAAACTTAGGCGCTAATGCTAATTATATTGCTTATATAACTAAAAAAAATAGTAGGTTAATATAGCTATAGTTTATAAATAAGCAGTTATTTATCTACAAATTTATATATTGCTTAAAAATAATAAATAATATAAATATTAATTTTACTATAAATATAAATTAAAAACTTTTGCAACTATAAGCAAAAAAACCTTTGTTTTTATATTTTTTTACTTTTTTAACCTTTTTTTTTTTGCATAGTTTTTATAGCAAATTATTTTTAATAGTTTTAGCAGCTTAAGCTAACTAAAATAAACTTAAAATATATACTAAAACATACTAAAATAATACTAAAATAAATACTAAAATATACTAAAATATATTAATATAAAGCTAAAATATAAACTTAATATAAATATTATTAATATAAAAAAATTGTTACTATTATAACTAAATTAAAAAAGCAAGTTAACAACCTATAGTTATTAAAAGCCTTTAAAATGCCTGCAGCAAAAGTTATAAAAACTTTAAATAAATAAAGTATATTTATAGTTTTACTTAGCAAAGCAAGCAAACGGTTTTTAAAAAATAACTACAATAGAATATAATTACAAATAACTAATTTAAATTGCTGCTAGCTTAATTTTTAAAGCCTGCAGCAAAAGTTATAAAAACTTCAAGTAAACAAAGTATATTTATAGTTTTATTTAACAAATTAAACAAACGGTTTTTAAAAAATAACTATAATAAAATATAACTATAAATAACCAATTTAAATTGTTACTAGCTTAATTTTCAAAAAGCTTACAGCAAAAGTTATAAAAACTTTAAATATATATTTATAGTTTTATTTAGCAAAGTAAACAAACAGTTTTTAACTATAATAAAATATAACTATAAATAACTAACTTAAGTTGCCGCTAGTTTAATAAGTATAATAAATATAGCTAAGTTATACTAAGCACAAAAATAATAAAAGCTATAAAAATAGCAAAAAGTTAGCAAAACAAAACGCTTAATAATTTAAAAAAATAAAATAGCAGCAAAAAAGTTTTCGTTAAAAATAACGTTTTTTTTTTAGTTTTTAGCTTTATATTTATTAAATAATTTTTTAGCCTATTAGCAAACTATTTGCAACGTTTATTTATAACTTTTTAACATTTATAAACATATTTTTAAATAGTTTTACTTAAGCTTAAATTATTTAACTTTACTAATAGAACTTTACGTATACTTTTGTTTTTAATAAATATAGTATAAATAATTAATTTAGCTAATAATATTTTTAAAAAGCTATTAATACTTAGTATAACTTTATTATAAATAATTTAAGCTTAAATATAATTATTTTAAGCTTAATTTTTATAATTTTAATAATTATTTTAACAATATAAAACAAATAAATTAATTTAAGCTTTAATTATTTTATTTATTATTGTTTTTTAAAATAAGCTAACTTAAGTATATTAAAAAACTTACAAGCTAAAATTTATATTACAGCAAATATTAAAAGTAATAAAAAATATTAATTGTGCTATATTTTAAAGAATATTTTTTACAAAATAACTTTTTTGTTTACTATAGTTTAACTTTAGCTAAAATTATAGTGTTTTTTACTAAAAAAACTTTAGCTTAAAATCGGTTAAAATATTTTACTTACTTTTTTTTTAAAAAAAAAACATTAAACACTTTTTTATAGTTTAACTTTAGCTAAAATTATTATACTTTTAACTAAAAAAACTTTTATTTTTAAATACTTTAAATATTTTTTATAACAGCTACTTTTGTTAAAAGCTAATAAGCTTAAATAATATTTATTAAACTTAATATATTTTTTACTTTATAATAGCTATTTTTTTTTATAAAGTAATTTTTTTGTTTACTATAGTTTAACTTTAGCTAAAGTTATAATACTTTTTATTAAAAAAACTTTTGTTTTTAAACACTTTAAATATTTTTTATAATAGCTACTTTTATTAAAGGCTAATAAGCCTAAATAATGTTTATTAGGCTTAGTATTTTTTCTTTTTTATAAAAATTAACATAAATAAATTTATAAGCTAGCAGCCGTTAATAAATTTTTTATAGTTGCTACTTTTGCTAAATATTTTTATTAAAAGCTAATAAGCCTAAATAGTATTTTTTAAGCTTAATATAATTTTTTTTTTTGTAGAAATCGGCACAAATAAATTTATAAGCTAACAGCCATTAGTAAATCTTTTGCAAAAGCTATTTGTTAAACACTTTTATTAAAGGCTAATAGGCCAAATAGTGTTTATTAAGCTTAGTATATTCTTTTTTATAAAAATTAGCACAAATAGATTTATAAGCTAATAGCCGTTAGTAAATCTTCTACAAAAGCTACTTTAATTAAAAGCTAGTAAGCTTAAATAATATTTTTTAAGCTCGGCATAGTTTTTTTTAGTATACTATATTTTAACCTTAAGCAAAAGTGTTGCAGTTTTAACAAAAAAAAATTTAGCGCACTTTTTGTTAAAAATTAACTATAAAAAATAATAAAACTTTATTAACGCATAAAAGTTCTAAATATATTTAAAGCTATTTTTAAACTATATAAATATATAAAGTCTTTTTACTACTATAGTTTTGCAAAGTAATATAGTAATTTAACCTTTATATAAAATTACAAAAGTTATATAAGTATATAATTTATATACTTTTTTTAAAAATGCTTCTAAAAAATGCTATATATTTTATAGCAGCTATTAAATTATAGCTTTTAAAATTTTAGATAGTTTATAATATATATGCTAATAGTATTTAGCTAGTTTTATAATTTTAACCAAATGTTTTTAAAAATGTACTATTTAAGTAGTTAGTAGTAATAATTTATATAAAAACTTGCTTAGCGCTATATTTATATAAGCAATAACTTTATTAATATAACTTTTTAAGTTTAAATAAAATATAAAACATATAGTAGTTACTATAAAAAGTAATTTTATATGCTATTTGTACTTTTTTTATAGTACTTATTTAAAATTTTTAACTATTTATATTTTTGTACTTTTTTTTTACTATTATTGCTTTTTAACTTTTTTTTTACTATTATTATTACTTTTTAACTTTTTTTTTAATCTATTACACCATTTTTTTTTTATGCTTATTAATATATAGCAGCTTATTTGCTTGCTTTTTATATAGGTTTATACTAATTAGCACAATATTTATTATAGCTATTTTTTTTTCTGCATTTAATTATATTTATAATAATAAGTTTAATATATAAAAAAAAGCAAAATTAGCTTTTTAAACAACGTAACGTTTTTATTTAAAATTAAAATCATACTAACTATTTTTTTTACGTTTTTAAAAAAATTAAAAACATTAAGCTTTATTTATTTTTATTATATAATTAACCTTTTAACTTTAAAAAGCTTAAAAATATAAAGCAATGCTATTACGGGTTCAATACTAGAAATAGGTACAAAAACCAATTATACTTTGTATTGTAGTAAAATTATTCTGCTTAAAAAAAAAAAAAAAAAATCTAGCCTAGCGGCTTTGCTGTATAGCCTTATAACCTAATCTTTTGTTTGCGTACACCTGCCTGCAGCTATACTGCTATACTACCTATTAGTTATATAACTATATAGCCTTATGCTACCTAAAAATAACCACTTAACAGCGCGGCTGTTATAATCCCCCCCCTGCAAAAAAACTCAACTTAAGTTTTTTGCTATGCTTAAAGCTCTATACTGCGAAAGTTGCTTTTAATAGGTTTACTAACTATGCCTAAGGTTAAACTAGTGTTTTTTAAAAAAATAATTAACATTTTTAGGCGGTAGAGAAACACTTTTGGTATATACAATTGGTTAGTTTTAGAGGCTTTTAATTTTTGTTACTTTTTTAATTGCGCTAATAGTTAATTGTTATTGGTTATTTTTCTATTTTTTTTTATTTACTTTGCTATTTTTGTTGCATTTTTGTACGCTTTTTAAATATTTGCAGTTTTTTGTTATTTTTGTATAAAAAATTAAATTTTTTTTTTTTTGCTACTTTTAACTAATATTTTAGTTTTATCGGCAGTTTATTTTTTTTTAGGTTTTAATTGTAGTATTTTTTGAGCTTTTTTGCGGCATTTTTAAAATAACTTGCAGGGTACTATTTATTGTTATGTTTTTAGCTAACCTAAAATATTTTGTAGAAAAGTTTTTTGTACTTAATTTGCAATAATAAAACTTTTTTTACTTTTTATTTTTTTTCGTTAAAGTTATTATCGACAATTTTTTTTTTTGAATATAGTAGTTTTTGTTTCGGCAGCAAATTGTTAGGATACTTTTGCAGTCGATCGGCATAGAATTATTTATTTTTTTGCTATGTTTTAGATAGTTTTAATTTAAACATATTTAGGTTATTAGGTTAGATATTAATAATTTTATAATATAATTTTATTATTAAATAATTAAGTTTATTGTTTAGTTGGTTTGTTTGTTTTTTTTTTTTTTTTAGTATATATATGTAGTTCTTTTTACTAAAGTTAGAATTTTTTTAATGTTTGTTAGCTTGCGTTGTTATTTAAAGTTATGCTTTTTTTATTTATTGTTGTGCTATTTTTATGTATTTTTAGGCATGCTATGTATATTGTTAAGCTTTTTTTTGGTTTAGTTGTTTATGTACTAGTCAGTTTGCTAGGCTTTTAGTGCGTGCTTTTTAATCGAATAGCATTAGCAAAAGTTGCTTTGTTAGCACTTCTATAGGCGATAAGCTACTTAAGAACTTGTGTAGTAATAATGTTTGTACTATGTTTAAAGCTAGTAGTATTTTTAACTAATTGCGTTAAAAATAATTAATAAAAAAGTATAATTATTGCTTTGTTTATTGTTATATAATTTCTGCTTGTTTTGTAGTTTGTTTGTGTTTTAATAAAGAAAAGTTTAATTTTACGCTGTAAATTTTGAATAGTTTATTTATAAAGTTTATAATAAATTAATTTTTTTAGTTGCTTATAAAACTTTTAGGCTATTTTAGCAGTCGGTATAGTTTTTAGTAGTATATTTTTGCTGCTTGTTAAGCTATTATAGTGTTTTTATATATAATACTTTAAGTAATTTTGCTAAGTCGGTTAATTATATAGAAAGCTATGTTATAACCTTTTTTGTTTAGCAGATAGCTTTTAAAATTAATAACTAAATGCTGCTATAAGCGCTTAAAAACTAATAATAAGGTTAATTTTTTTAGAACTTTGTTTTATAGCAGCTTTGCTGCTTTGTAGAAGCAGTTTGCTATATATTAATCTATAGTTTTTTGTAATTATAGCTACTAGTACTTTTAAGCAACTATATAACAAGTTTTTCTTTTGCTAAAGTAAACAGTTGTTAGTTATAAATATACTTTTTTAATTATTTGTATTTGCAGGTTGTTTATATTAAGTATAGCTAGTTAACTTTTATAAAATAGCAAGTTGTTAAATATTGACTATTTAAATTTTAGCTTGTTGTGTTGCGCTTTTTGTTAGTGTTTTTTTAAACTTTTGTATATTTAGTTAGCAGATAATACTATATTAGTTAATACTATTTTTAATAAGGAAAAAAGTGCTTTAATGCTAATAGCATAGATTAATATTACTTTAGTAGGTTTTTTACTTGTTAGATTATAGTCTGCGGTTATAGCTATATTTGCCGGGCAGAAAAAAGCAATTGTATGCTATTTGTTGCATTTTTGCTTTTGTATTTTAAGGTTTTCGGCTAGTTGCAAAAGTATATCCGCTAAAGTATTTTTAGTTTTTAGTTAATAAGTAATAACAAAGTTATATTATAATATAAGCTTTGCTTATTTTGCTTGTTAAAAATTAAGTACCCGTTTTATACTAAAATATTTAAAAGCTGCATAGTTTATAATTATAGTAAATAGTTTTGCTTGCTATAAGCTTGTTAGTTTTGTTTGCTAGTACAATAGTTTTTTAATAACTACTAGCATTTTTTTGTTGTAAATTTTATAGTTTACTTTAGTTTTCTGCAGTAATTAAAAAAAAAAAGCAACAGGTTGCTAAGGGTTATTAAGGTTATTATATTAAAAAAACACTTTAAAAGCAACTTTGTTTAACAAGTTAGTTTTTATTATAGTTTTAGATGTATACAAAAAGTATTATAATACGGGTGCAAAAATTAAAGCTTTTTAAAGCTTTTTAAAAGCGGTTTAATATTTTTCGGTTTAAATAAAGTTAGCTTTAGTGCATATTAAATTATTAAAAAGTTTAGCTATACGTTTATAGTCTTATATAAACCGTTAATAAAAATTACAGAATTTTAAAAAAAATTGCATTTTTTAAAAAATAGCTTTTTTATTTTTTTAAAGAACTTTTTAATATTAAATTACTTTTGTTTTAAATAAGTCAACTTTAATATTATTAATGCTTATAATAAATTTTAAAAATTTGGTTTTTGTAATATAAAATTTATATTTTTTAAGATCGGCTTATAATCTAGCTTTTTTTAATCGTTTTAAAACTTTGTTTATATAGTGCTTATATTTTAATTTATTATTAGAGTAAATTAGAATATTATTTATATATATAGTGCAGAATTTATTAAAATATCTTTGCAAAGTATTGTTAATAAATCGTTAAAATATAGCTAGCCTATTAGTTAATTTAAATAGCAATATTTTAAATTGGTATATATTGTATTATATTTAAAAAGCAGTAAGTAGTTTGTTATTTTTAGCTATTTTAATGCAATAAAATGCCTATTAAATGTTTATTTTTGTGTAAATTTTTGTTTTTGCTAATTGTGCTAAAGTTTTATTTATTAGCAGCAAAAGGTACTTGTTTTTTTACAATAAAGCATTTAGCTTATAGTAATCTACATATAAGCGTAAAAATCTATTTTTTTTTCGGGCAAACAATACTAAGGCTGCTTATAGCGCTACTATAAGTTTAATAAAGTTTTTAGCTAAATTTTTATAAACGTACTTGTAGCAGATTTCTGCTTTTTCGAGTAACATTTTGTATAGTGTGCTATACTTTAGCACTTTTAAAAAAAAGTTTAAAACTATATAGTAGTTTACTTTTAGTTGCAGTAGTAATAAATTGTTTAATGTAGTTTTACTAAATATATTTAAGTATTTATAGTATGCTTTTAAAACAAGCTTTAGTGCTGCTTTATAGAGTTTTTGCTTGTTGTTAAGCAAGAAGTTTTTTTTTTTGCTTGCAATAATGCTATTAAGTTTGTATAAAATTATAATTTTATACTTAGTAGTTAATTTAGTTTATATAATAATTAAAAAAGCTTTTACTTTAATTATTATAATTTTAATTAGTTGGTGTTTATATTATTTAATAGCATTTTGTTATAACTTATAGAAACTTTTAGTATTATATAATTGTTTTTTAGGCAAGGTTTAGGTTAGTTGCTTATTTTTTAAAGTTATAGGTGTGCAGTTTTCTATAATAAATATCTGCTTTATCCGGCGTACGCTTTGCATTGTGCGGTTAAATTTTATGTTAGAGCTTGCGCGTAAAAGTTATAAAATTATAATTAAAGTAATCTTGTTAAAAAAAAGCAGAAAAAAATTAGTAGCTAGTATAAACTTTTTTTGTTTTAGCTGCGTAATTTAATTTTACACCTGGTTTTTTAGTTTGCACGATTTATTTTAGCGTTTTTAGCTTAAACGGCTATTTTAATGCTTTTTGTTTTTTTTGTTTATTAGCTGCTTTTGTTAGTTAGCATTTTTTTAGTAGCTAGGGTTGATTTTTAATTTTCTAGCCTTGTTTATGGAAATTTTTAGGGCTTAGTACTTAAAATGCTAGTTTATAAGGTATAGCAGCCGTTTTTTGCGACTATTAATAAATATATCGTAATAGTTAAAATATTTTTTGCTGATAATAATATTGTGCTTTATTTTAGCTATTAGCAGTAGTATGTTTAGTATAGTTTTTTTTTGCACGTAAAAATAGGCCTGCAATGTTATATTTACTACTTAAGTAGTTTTTTTATTATATTTAAATATTATAGCTAGGTTAAACTTTATAATTTGGTTAGGTTGCAAGTACTTTATTATTTTTATAGCAAAAGTTATACTAATTAGTAAGTATATGTTTGCTTTTGTGTTAGCTAAAGCTTTGGTAGAAAAAGTAAGTTTATTAAGTGCTATAGTACAGTTTATAAAAAAAGGGTTTCTTTTTAGCAATTTTTTTAAAAAGTTAAAAAGTATTTTTTTATATTTATTTATACTTATTGCTAATATATATATCCGCTTAAAAAAAAAATCTAATTATTTTAAGCTGCATTTTTTAATGCTGTAGATTTGCTTTTTAGATAATTTTCTTTTATAACTTTAGCAATAATAGTACTAATGTATGTTTTATTTAATCGCTTAAAATTAGCTTTTAATAAGCATATAGTACTTTTATATTTATACTTATAATAAGTAAAACATTTGCCGGTTGTAATAAGTTGTTTTGTTTATTTAAAACTAGGTTTTTTATATATAGCATATTTATTTGCAGTAGTTTTTAAAATAGGTATACTAAAATAGTTTTAATTACTTTAAATATTATACTACTTTTTGCTTTTTTTATTATGCTATCTTTGTTCTTTTTTATGTAGGGTAGAAGTTCGGCTAAAATTACTTAATTTTTTCTTCTTTTTTTTTTTTTATAATTTAGTTGCAAAAAAGTTTTTATGCTGTTAATAATTATATATTTAAACATGTTTATAATAAGCAATAAAAATAACGCTTTTATTATATGCTTTTTTAACATTTAACTTATTAAATTATTTTAGCAGCTTATTATGTATGTTTTTTTTAAACTTATAAAAGCTTATATATGTTTGATTTGTTTATTTAGCAAATTATATTTTAAAGTCGGTAAAAAATTTATAAAGCTTTATTATTAGGTTGTAGTATATATTTTAAGCATTTTTATATTTATTAAAGTTATTATATTAAGTTTTAAAGTGTTTTAAAAAGTTTTTACTAGTAGTAATAATAAAAGCTCTGCTATAATTGTTAATAATAAACGCAACAATATTGCTTAATGTTAAGCTTTTTATTTTACTAGCAATATATACGATATGCTTAGCGTTGTTGTTCTAGTAGTCGGCATTTTTGTTTAGTTTGTTTTTTAGAAGCATAAACTAATATTAAAATGCAACTTTGGACTTTTCGGCTTTAAGCTTATTATTAGTAAAAATAAAAAGGTGTTTAATTTTGGCACTTTGTATAGTATTTTCTTTTGTTATAACGGTCTTTAGTGTATTTTTATGTTTTTCCAATAATAGAAGTAAAGGTACAGAGCGATTTTTTAAAAAGGGTAATAAAAATAACCTTAAAAGTTAGCTTTGTCTTTAGCTTTAGTTACTGTGCAAACTGCTCGATAGTTTTAAAGCAGTTATATTAAGTTTTTGTACTAGTTAAATTATTTTATTTTAAAAAGTTTTATTAGTTGTATACAGATTAGCTAACTTGTTTAACTAAAGTTTTTTAGCGTTTTAGTATATTTTTTTCTGTAAAGCAGCTTTATTAATTAATTTTTTAAAATTTTAGAAAAGTTTTTAAAGCTGTTTTGTTTATTTACTAAGTTTATAAACCTAGTAATAAAAAGTTTTTATATTTTTGCTTGCTGTAGTAGCTATAGTATTAAAGTTTTTTGCGATTGCTTAACTGCTAACAAACAACAAAGTTTGTAATTTAAACTTTTAGTATATAAAATTAAAATAGTTAATAACTATATTTTTAAATTGCTTTAAAGTTATAATATTATTGTAGTTTAGCTATACTTTATAACTTGTTTTACTAAAGGCTACAAATAAATATACTGCGTTCTTTTAAAAAATAGTAAAATAAATAGCATTAGCATTAAAATGTTTTTATAAGTTTTTGTCTAATGTTTTCTAAGTGTTTATATAAATAGAAGTTTTGCGCTATTTTTTTAAAAGAACTACATACTGCTTAAAATACTCAAACAAGTTTTTGTTTACTTTAGTTTTTATATTATAAAGTACGCTGTTATTTTCGGATCGACCTGCTGTAAAAGTTTTAGTTGCTTAACGTTTTTGTTTTTTAAAGAACTGTTAATACTTAGTTAAACTGTTTCGGCGTATACTATTGTTACTATAGGTTTTTTTTTAAAGCTGTAGTTTACATAACTATTTTGGCTTAAAATATACTTATTGCTTAGCTTGTTTAGTTGCTTTTGTAAGCTTTGCTATTTTTATATTTATATTAGTATTAGAGAATTTACTGTTTTTTTAAACTTAAATAGAATAAAGCAGAATAATATTACAGGTTTAATATTAGAAATAGGTGCAAAAACCAATTATACTTTGTATTGTAGTAAAATTATTTTGCTTAAAGAAAAAAGGAGAAAATCTAGCCTGGCAGCTTTGCTGTATAGCTTTATAACTTAATCCTCCGTTTGCGTATACCTGCCTGCAGCTATACTGCTATGCTACCTGTCAGTTATGTGACTGTATGGCCCTGTGCCACCCAAAAATAACCACCTAACAGCGCGGCTGTTATAAATGCTATATATAAGCTTTTAATTTAAAATTTTACAATTGTAATTTTTACTATATAAATTTTAAAAAAATAAAAGATTTTTAATAGCTTAAGTTTTAAAGTAACAATTAAAGCTATAATAAAATTTTAATAATAAAAATATTTTATAACTAAAAAAACTACTTAAAAAAGCTAGCATAATAGGTTAACAAACAAAAGCTTTTTAATTAACTTTTTTGCATAAAATATAAAACAACCAATTTTAGTTTTATTAAGGTTACTTTTATTAAAAAGTTTAAATCGGTAAAAATATATACAACATTTTTTAATATAGTTAATATATTTTTTTTATAATAAATTTATGCTAATTTGCATAAGTTTATATATATTTTTTAAAATGTTAACTTATATTAATTAGCATAAATTTATTATTGTTTTAATAAATTATATATTAGCTATTAACTAGCAATAAGTATTAATATATTTAAACTTTTAGCGCGCTTAAAAAAAACCAAATAAAACAAATTAAAACTTAACAATTAAGCTATAGTTTAAAATATACTAGTTTAATATTTATAAAACCTATTGTTTTATATATTTTTTATATAAGTTTTAAAAATATAAAATATTTAAATATTTTGTATAAAAAAAAAGGACTTAAATAATAAACTAAGTTTATTAGTAAAAGCAAAGCTAAATATATATTATATTATTTTATATTATATGCTAATATATTTTATTTTAGCATTTGTTTTATTTAACAATTTAATGCTTCGATATATACTTTTAAATATAAAAAATAAAAGCTTTTTTTATAGCTATTTAGCTAACAGCTAAATAGCCGTTTTTATTTTTTTTAATGCATATATTAGTTAATGCTATAATAACTAAAACTATTTTAATAGTACAATTAATAATACAACTTTAAAAATAATACTTATATTTTAATAAGCAAATATATTAAGCATTATAAATAAATACTAAAAAAATTTAGTTGCAAAAAATATTGCTAATAAAAAAGCTTTTAACTATTTTAATATTTTAAAAAAACTAGTTAAAAAAAACTTAAGTTTAATATAAAATTAATCGGTTTTTTAGCTAACTAAACAATTAAACAACAAAAATAAATTTATATTAGTAATATTAAAAAATATTAAAAGGTTTGCTTTAATATATAGTTTTTAAAATGTTGTTTAATTATAGCCGGCTATTAAAAATTACCTATTAAACTAAATAATACTATAGTATTTATTAAAAAAACTTTAGTAATATTTTTTAAATGTTTATAGGTTAACTACTAATTTAGCTAACAAAAATATTTTATTAAAAATTATTAACAAACAGCATATAAATATATTTTTTAACGCGTAAACAAACGTTGCTAACTATTTAGTAAATTATTATTAAGCATAAAAAAACTTAAATTTAAATATAATAAATTAAAATATTTAAAAATTTATTAAATACTTTTATTTTGTTAAAAAAGTTTTAGCTAAATATAAACTAATAAAAATCGATTTTAAAAATATAGTAAAAGCTATAAATTTTAATAAATTAAACTAAAATTGCTTGCATATAAACTAAAAGCTAAGCTTTAAATTTATAAAATAACAAATTGCAAGTTTAAAATTTTTTTTTTTTTTTTTAAGAAATATTTATAAAACTAATATAAAATAAACATATATATTATAAAATATTATAAAAAAAGTTTTATAAAAAAATGCTTGCTAGCTAATAATAAAAGCATAAATAAAACTATAACGGCTTTTTTACTTTAGTAAATATATTATTTTAAATATAAACAATAGTTGAAAAAAAAAAACATTAATAATGCTTATTTTATTTTTATGCTTGTTTTAGCTAATATAATTAACTAAGTTTTTTTAAAGCATTAAAAATTTATAACCAATAAAATAACTATATATGTTATATATAGCTCAAGTTATAACTATTGCTAAAACTAGGTCCATATAGCCGCTATATTTAATTATACCTAATATAAATCTTATATAAAAAAATAAATATTATTTAATAGTAAGTCCAATTTAAAAATATATTATACATTAATAATACTATTTATTTTTGTACTAATTAGTATAAATTATATTTTAATAGCTATATAATTACTAATCTTACAATTTATAAACTACTAAAATTATTTTGCTATTAATAATAACAATACTAATTAAACAATTTTTATATAGTAAATTAGTAGTTTAAAGCAGCAATACTAATATATAGCTAAATATATATTGCTTAATAAACAAAAGTTTACTAGCTACTAGTTAAATAATATTAAATAAAAAGCAAAAACTAGTTAAACTTATAGTTTTAGTTTTTAATAAAAAATTTAAAAAGCTTTGCTTATTAGCTAAAATATAAAGCAAACAACTTAAGCTTATTTAACTAAACATACTAACATCTAGCATTATATTTAATACTGCCTAAAAAAAAATAGTAAATATTAAAAAAAACAACAATATAGCGCTTAAAAAAGCTACTAGGTTAGCTAAAGCAAAAAACGGCTATATTTACTATAAACTAAAAATAATAAAGCTTTTAAAGTTTAAGTTTTCGTAAGTTATTATTAATAAAGCATAGTATTTTAAAAATTTAACTTTTACAATATTAAAAGCTATTAGTTTTATTTTAAAAAATTTAATTTATTTTATATTAGCAACTTTAATAATAAATATAAAAAAAAATATAAAAAAGCATATAAAATAAATTTTTAATAATGCAAATTTTAATATTGTAATTAACAATATAGCATTTTTTTTCAAAAAAAACTATAATTTTATAGCCTGCTTTTATAATGCTAACTAAAATAAACTTATTTTTATAGCCCAGTTATTTTAGCGCAAAATAAATAGCTATTATTACTACAAAATAAATAAATTTTATTAACTAAAAAGTAGCAAGTTTTAGTATTTATACCTTTTAATTATTTGCTAGCTTTTTTTTAGCAATAACTATTTATTAAACTAAATTTTTAAAAAGCTTTTAATATTTTTTTATACTTAGCATACTATTTATACTTAATTTTTTTTTCTAAATAGAACTTTCTATTACTTAAAATAAAAAATACAGCTTAATATAATTATTATTAAAAAAGTTAAATTTAAAAACAACAATATAAAAATATTAACTAAAATAGTAAATATATTTAGTTATTATATAATATATTTAAATAATAACTTTAATATTTTTAATTATTTTAATTTTGCAAAACTTAAAATATACTAGAACTGCTTAGCATACTTTATAATAAAAAAGCTAAAGTTAGCTAGCTATAATATAAAAGTATTATTTATTATAGCTAAAACAAACAAAATTAAAAACTTAAAGCTTAAAATTATTAATAAAGCTTTATAAAATTAGTAATTAATATTATTAATAGTATTTAAAAAAACTTTTATTATTAAAAACTATAATAAACCAGTTTTAAAAATAAAATATACTAATAAAATAATTAAACAAAACCTAAATAAAAAGCTAACCTATTTATAGCTATTAATTATACTGCTATATATTTTACTATTTTTTGTTTAAGCAAATATAGTTTATTTTGTTTTATATTACTTTCTAATTATAATATAAACAGTATAAATTATTATAACTAATTTAAAAAAAAAATATTATACTTTTGTTATTATTAATAATAGTTAGTACTAGCAATATATATTACTTTTTAGTATTTTATTAACTGCTTTTATAACAATTAGCATAAGTTTATTTATTAGCATTTTTTTGCTTTAATTAATAAAACTAACTTATTTATAAATAGCTTTATGTTATTTTAAATAAAATTAAAATTAAAGCTTAAAACATTTAAGCTTATAATAGCTTTTAGCGTTAATTATAAATTGTTAAAAAGTTTAACAATTGCTAATCTAATTTTTTAGTTTTTATATATAACGCTAATATTTTAGCAGCAAAATTTAATATATATTTAAATTATAATTATAAAATTATTGCTTAATATTTTAAAAATATTGCTATAATATAGCAAACAATATTTTAACTATATAAATTAAGCTAGGTAAAAAATATACTATAAATTATATTATAATATAACTTATTATATTTTAATATTTAAAAGTATAATATATATATAAAATTTATAAAAATAGCAAAAAACTAAAGCATTGTTTTGCTTTTTATTATAGGTTTAAAACTTTAGCGTTTAATTATTTATAAGTATTTTAAAAGTAATATTTTGTAGCTTTTTAATAGGTACGCTTAAGTATTAATACTTTTAAAATTTATAGCAAACTATAATGTAAAATAAATAAAAAATATACGCAATTTTTATACTAAACTTATTTATTTTTTAATTAGTATACTTTTAGTAAACTAAAATAAAATAAGTTTTTTAATATAGCTAAATAAATGTTTACTCTTGCTTATTACAAACTAAAAAAATAATAAGTATAGTTTTAGCAAAAACACTTAAAAATTAAACTATAATTAACTATTTTAAAAAATAATAGTAATAAAGTTTATATTAAAACTTAAGTAAATACTAGGGCTTAAATAGCTATTTTATATTATAAAACTAAACAAATAACAAATAAATTGCTGCGCAAAAAATTTTATAATAATCGGCCGTATAAACTTAAATAATTATAATAAAATTTAAAAAATGCTATATTATGTTATAGTAAAAAAATACCTACTATTAGCTATAGTAAACAGTTTAATGCTTAATTATAAACCAAAAGTCTTAATAAAATAAAAAAAATTTTTGTAAAATGTTTTATTTATATTTAAGCTTAACTTGTTTGCTTGCATTAAACTACTTATAAAGTAGCTTTAGTATATAGGTTTTAAAAAATAAATATAATAATTATATAATATTTGAGTTTTAATATTTTATATGCAATATAGTATATAATTGTTATAATTTTAATTTTTTAACAATATATTTATATTGCTTTTTTATTTAGCTTCTTAAAAAAAGCTAGCAAATTAAAAAGTTATTGCTAGCTAGCTATTAAATTAAATATTTTATTAAATTGCTATTATAGTTAATATTACTTTTATTTTAGTTATTTAATTGCTAAATAATGCTTTATATTAATATTTTGTTATATAAATATATTATAAACACTAAAATAAACTTACTTATTAATTGCTATATTAAAATTAAAAAGTTAAAGTTAAAAGCAAATAATTTTACGTTAAAAAGTTAGTTAGAACTTTTTTAACTGTTAACTTAGTATAATATAATATAAAAACAGCATATTTAAATTATAGCTTGCTAAATATATTAAAAATAAGTTTGCATGTTTTATTTTTTGCTATTTGCTAAAAGAGTATTTTACTAAGCTTTTAGTTTTACTTTTTTTGCTACTTTTTTTAGCTAAGTTTTATAAAACATCTAGGGTAATGTTTAATAGCTAAAATTAGCTTTTTTTATAGTTATTATTTTTAATTTGTTAGTTTGGTTAGGTTTAGTTTTGTTATTTATATTAACTTTAATATACAAATAAAAATATTTATGTTTAGGCATATTTAGCTAGGCATAAAAGTACTAACAAAAGCATAAGCATATAAAAATATCGGCTATACTATAACCTAGTACTAAAATTTTTTTACTATTATTATATTTTAGCTAGCTAGTAAGCACTTGCTAACTTTAATATAGCAAACAGTAATATTATAAAAAGTTTAATATAGCTTTAAGCTTATTATATCGGTTATATAAAACATAATAAACACTATATTACTTAAAAGCTAAAATTATTATTTATATTATAAAAATTATAATATACTAGTTATAAATACTATTATATAAAGCTGCAAATATTTAAGCATTTAAAAACCAACTTCTAACAAAAGCCCTAGTGCTCTAGCTATATAGAAAGAATTTTTTAACGTAGTACATTTTAACAAAAAATCTCTATTTTTAACGTAAATAAATATTAAAGTTTTAAATTTTTTATTTACTAAAGTAAAAAACCTAAAAGTAAAGCAAATGCAAAAGCATTTTACTAAATATAGCAATCTAAAATAAATATTAATATTATAAAAAAATAAAGCTAATACTAAACAGTCCTTATGCAAAGTTAGTTATATATGCTATTTTTTATATACTGTTTTTATATACTTTTATATACTAGTATTATATAATACTTGCTAATACTTTTATAATTAACATAGCATAAAACTTGCTATTGTAAAACTTTTAGTAAATAAATAATTATGCTTAATATTTATTATAATTTTTACTGCTTTTTATTATTACTAACGGTTTAATATGCTTAATTAGTTTTTTTATATTTTTAGTATACTTTTGTTTAAGCTTATGCTTCTTTTTTTCTTTTTTTTTTAATATATATATTTAACTTGTTATAAAACAAAAATATAGCTTTAAACTACAACATTAAAAAATAAAACGTTTAAATTAAACAAACTTAACTATTTATACTTTTATATATATACTATAATATAACTACTTTATTGCTATAAACTTTCTAATAAAAAAATTTTAATATAAAAAAAATTTAGTAAATATATAGCTAGGCTATTTGGTTTTTATAGCTTTAATTATTAAGTTTTTTTATTTTTATTAAACGTAGTTATAATAAATTTAAAAACAAAAAAAAACTTATGTTATTTTTAGCTAAAAGTTTATTATAAACATAATATTTTTTTTTTTTTTTAAAAATAAAAAAATATAGCAAATATAGTAATATTTTGCTATTTATAGCAGTTAAATAAAATATTAATGTTTTAGAAATAATAAAACTATTATATAGCTAAAACTATTAAAACAGCTAAATAAGCTGCTAAGTTTAAATATAAACCAATAAATATACGTTACTTTATATGCAAAATAATTAGCTAAAACAAAATTATAAAAACTTGCACCTAAATTTAATAACATAGAAAAATTAACAAATTTTAAACCTAGCGATTAGGCTTTTAGCAAACAAGCATAAATAAAAGTTGTTTTTTTTTAAAAAAAAATAAATTATAAAAATAAAAAAAAACTAAAAATGTTATATTATAAATAAAAGTTTAGTATATATACTAAGTATAACTGCAGGGCTATATAATATAAATAACCACTTATTATACTTTTTATTTAGTAGCTATTATAATTTTTATAGACTTTAAAACTTTTAAACAATTATTATAAACAAAAACTTTTATACTATTGTTTTAAGCTTTATTATATAAGCTTTTATTACAAAAGCTAAATTATTATATAGCAATATATTTTTATAAACAAATATATTACGCTTAAAACTAAAAACATTAGTATTATTATAGCTTATATATATTAATTTATTAAAACAAAATATTTATTATAATTAATAAACTATATATTAAAAGCGTTTAACTTAAACTTTTAAGCTAAATAGCTATAGCATAAAAAATTTTTAAACTAATATATATAAAAATATATAAACTATTTAGTTTTTATTAGCTTAATTAATATTATCTAAGTTATTTTTACTTTACAATTATTTTATATTAATACTTTTAGCTAATTTATAGCGCTTTAATTTTTTTATAAATTTTTTTATATTAACTTTAAAAAATAATTTTATTGTTATTATTTTAGCAATATTTTATATTATTTTATTAGTTATAAGCTATTGTTTTTTAGCGTTTAATTTGTTATTAAAAGCTATAATATATATGTTTAATTTAAACTTAGTTTTTTTTTTGTATTAAAATTTAAGTTTAAGCTTGCTATACTTTTCGGTATTTTTTTTAGCTTTATTAAAATATTTTATTAATTTTTCGATTTACTGCTTAAATAATATACTTTTAAGTATATTTTTGTTTTTTATTTAGCACTTTACTAAGTTTATTAAATATAAGGTTAGCTTATATAAAAACTGTTTATTTTTATATTACTTTAAAATGCTTATTAAAAACTGGGCTATTTATATATAAAAAAAACTATGTACGTAATATAATTTTATATTATATTTATTAGCTATTGCTAATAAATTAATATATTATATATACTAATTAAAAAAATAGCTTAAAATAAACCTAGCAATTTTATACACAATAATATGTTGCAAGTTTTAGTGCTTTATATAATTTAAAATAAAAGCTTAGTTATATAAAATTTTTATAAACTATAATATATTTTTATAGTTTTATATATTATAGTATAAGTTTACTACGTAAATAATAATCTAGTATATTAAAAATATTTAGCTTAATTGTTTTAAGCAACTAAACGCTTGTTAAATGCTAGTAATACTAGTTAAATATTATATTAATAAGCTATAACAACATATATTATAAAAATTAATTTTAGTTAGTATAATATTTATATTGCATATAAAAACAGTTATATAAAACTAAAGATTATTAAAAGCAGCAATTGTTTTTGTTTTTGCTTTTGCTATATTGCTAGATTATACTAAAGCAATACTAATGCTAATTTTTATTAAAATAAAAACAAAAAGTTTAAGTATATTAGCGCTTAATTATAGTAAAATTTATACTAATTGTTAAAAACTAAAAAAAAAACTAAAAAGTAATATATATATATTAGTGCTAATTAGCACAAATAAAAAAACAAAAATAAAAATAAAAATAAAAGTAAAATAGAACTAAACTTACTGCTAGCAATAATAGTTATTTAATATAACTAAAGTTTTATGTTTTTTTTAGGTATTTTTAAATATATGCTATATAGTTTAGTATAATAAAAATAAATAATAAAAAAACTAGTATAATATTAAACTGCAGTTTACTAGTAGTATAATAAATAAATAGTAGCATAAAAATTATATATAAGTAAAGCTATTATTAAGATTTTTTTTTACTAAACGTTTTATATAATTTATTTTAAAAACTAAAGCTTGCACTTTTTGTTTTTTTGCTGCTTTATAGCTAGATTTTTATATAACTTTAGCATTAGAAAAAATAATGTTGTTTGTTTTTTTTTTTAAATTTACAGGCTTATTTTAACTTTTTTTTAAGCGTTAAACGTTTTTATTAATTAGGCTTTTTTGAATTAAGTATTTATTAATTATATTAAAATTAACTTTAAAAACTAAATTTTTTTTAGCAAAAATATTTATTGCTTTAATAAAAAGTGTATATATAACTAAGTATTTTTGTATAGTATAATTTAAAGCTAAAGCTTTTTTATTTAGCGTAGTTTTGTTAACGTATTTAAACAAATGCTTTTTTTTTATTAGTTATAGTATATAAAAACTTAAATATACAAATTATTATTATAGCAATAGTTATTATATTACTATTTTTATATTTTACTTTTTTAAAAGTAATATATATTAATAAAACTTTTTGGCCTAAAAATGTTTTTATACTATTAAATATAGTTAAAAGGGTTTTTATATATTGTTTAGTTTATAATAAATAATAAACATTATTATATATAATATTATTTAAATTATTATTAATATTATAAGTTAGCAGCTTATATATTTTAAAATTTAAAACTTAAAACTTAATTTAGGTTCTTTTATAAAAATTAATACACTTTTACTAAAAGCTTAAATTTGCTATTGTTTAAAATTTATTTAAAAAGTTTAGTATAAACATAATAAAGTTAAAATTTAAATTTAAAGTTTGCAGGCTGTTATATTTGTTAAGCTAAATAAATAGTTTTGCAATAGTTTAAAAAAAACATAAAGCTTTGCGTAGGTTTTTTTTTTCTGTTAACTATTAGCGTTATAATAACTAGCAATAAACATTGCTTAAGCATTAATTTTACTATTTAATTAAACTATAAATTTAAGTTTTAAATATATTATGCTTTGTTTATAATAATATAGCTAAATATTATATTTATACTTTTTGCTATTTTTAAATAAAACTAAATATATATAACAATAATAGTATTAAAATTAATAGCTAAAATATTATTTATTTTTTATACTAATTTACTTTGCAGTAAGTTGTTATTTTAGTTATTAAACTTTTTATTATTTTTATTATTTAAAAAATTATTATTTTTGTTATTATTAGCATTTACTAAATTATTTATAAAAGCTATTTGCTTTTTAAAAGTAAAATTTATACGAAAAAACTGTTTTTTTTTTGTGCTTTTTTTAGCTTGCTATTATAAATCGCTAAATAAATTAATATTGTTATCTATATAGCTAATGCTATTTTTAAAAGTAGTAAAGCTTATGTTTTTTTTTTTTTAGTAATTTTTTATGTTTTTTTTCTAAAAAAACAATAATATACAGTATAAAAAGCAGTAATATAAATATGCTTAACATTTTGCTTAATATAGTTAGTTAATATAAATTTATGCTAATTAGTATAAGTGCTATTAAAATTAAAAACTTACATTTAAATTATTATAGTTTGCTATTTGCTGCTTAATATTTTTTTTTTAATTAGCGCTACTTATTATAGTAAAATGTAGCTTATTTTAAAAATAGTTTTTAAGCTGCTTATAAACTAAATAAATTTTTAATAATCTATAAAAAAATTTAATAAAGTTATAATAAACTTATATAACAATAAAAGCAAATATTATAATAAAAAATAGCAAAACATTAATTTTTTTATTTTTAGCTTTATTATTTTAAAGCTTTAGCAAGTAAAAATATATTATAAAAAACATAATAATAGTTTTGCTAGTTTTAATATTATTAGCTAGTATGCTATTTTTTGTAATACTTTTTTTTATTTTGCGCAAAATATATATATTTATTACTACATTAAAATATATATATATATATATATAAAAAAAAAATAAAATATACTTGCTACTTAATAAAATTTAAGTTTTAAATTAAGCATATTAATAAAGTTTAAAGTTAAATTTTGCTAATTATTTAATTTAAATGCTTAATAAGCTATAACAAAATTAATTTTTTTAAGCAAATTAGCATTAAAAGCTAATATTATAACAAATAATTGCTTATTTAACTTATTAATTTGTTTATATGCTTAATTTAAACTAATGTTTTTTTGCTTTACGGCAATAAATATTTAAAAATTAAAAAAGTTAAACTGTTATATAATAAAAAATTATAAGTTGTTACTATTTATAATAGTACTAAAAGCAGCAAAAAACTTAAAGTTTAAACTATATTTTTTTATTTTAAAAAAGTTTTTTTATAATAGTTTTAATATTTAAGCAATAGTAGTATTAATTAGCAACAGTACTATATTTAACTTTTTAGCTATATTTTTTAACTTTGCTTGCTTACTTTAAATAAAAATATTTTTTATAGTTTATTTTTTAAACTTAATTTTGCTTTTTATATAAAAAGCAAAGCGGTTTTTAATTTACTTCTACAATTTAACAAAAGTATGTTTTACTTTTTAGCATTTTTAAGCTTTATTTTTAATAGCTAAATTGTTATTTTTATTACTTTTATTACTATTTAAACTTAGTAAATAATATTTTTTTTATACTAAAATATTAAGTATGCTAAAATAATTAGTATATATTATTGCTTTATTTTTAATAAAATTAACTTATTGCACTATACTATTTACTTAAAGTTATAAATTAAATAATTTAATGCAGCCAAGTTACAGCTTATATTGTTTTTTGTTAGCTTTTATTAATAGTTTTTGCAAACTTTAAGCACTTTTTTTTTTAAACTAAAAGCTAGTTTAAATAATTAAAGCTAAAATAAAAACCTATTAATTTGTATAATACCTATAATAGTATTTATTTGCTTTATTATATAATATTTTATTGGTAATAGAAATAAAACAATACTTATTATTTTTAAAATTTATTATAGCTAATATTAAATAACTTAAAGCAGTAGCTAAAATTATACTAATAATATATATTTGCTTTTTTTTTTTTTCGGAAAAATCGAAAATAATATTACTTTAACGGACTAAATAACTATATAATATTATTTGCTTTGCTACCTGTTATAAAAGCTTATATAATGTTTAGTTTTAATATGCTTTTACTAAAGCTTATAAAATAGTGTTTTAAAACAAAAAAGCAATACTGCTATAGTTATATTAATATTTTATATATATAAAAAGTTCAAAAAAGTTTTTTTTTATATAATAAATTAATAACGCTAAACTATAAACTTATATTAATTAGCATAAAAATACTTTAAAGCTAAATTATAAACTTACTTTTAGTATTATAAAAAATATAATATACTATACTAAATAAAAAGCAAGCTATAGCAGCTAACTTTTTTTACAACTTGTTGTTTATAAAAAGCATATATAAAAAAGTTTGTTTAGTTAAATATTAGTTATTAATAGCTGTTATATAAAAGTTTTTATTTTTTTTAGCTATATAGTTATTATTTAGCAGTTTATATTTTTAGTTGTTATTTTATTATTAAAGTTTTTTATTAGCAAGTAAAATTAATTATATATTTTTATAAATATTTTTAGTATTATTTATATTAATTTTTAAAATATTTATAAAGTTGCAGGTTTAATAAAAGTAAAAAAGTGTTTTATTTTTAAAAATAAGCTTTTTTTTATTAGCCGTTTAGCTTTTTTTACTTTTTAAAAAAGCATTATTAATATTTATATTATTAAAAATAATAGCTTTTTGCTTTTTTTTTAGTTATAGTTTACTAACTATACTGTTTTATATTAATAGCTAGTTTAATTAAATACTTAAAAAATTAGCATTAGTTTTTAACTAACTTAATATATTATATTTAGTAAGTTTAAAATTTTAGCTTATTAAAGCTGCTTGCTTTTTAATATTTACTATAGTAAATTTAAGCTTTACGTTATAACTTACGCAAAAAAAATAAAATATATATTTATGCTAATTAGCATAAAAGCTAAATAAAAAATTTATATTAATAAGCATAAATATAGCTTATAAGCCTACAATATACAAAAATAACTAATAGCTTAATTTACTTAAAAAAGCGCAAAAATAAAAGCAAGCTAAAGCTAGATTTATGCTAATTAGTATAATTTATAGCGTTAAATAAATATATTAGTGCTAGTTAGCATAAAAAATTAAATTATAAAACTAAAAGCAAAAAATAAAAAATAAATATTAAAAAAAAAAAGCTTTAGTAAAAAAAAAAAAAAATACTTATACTTTATATGCTTATTATTTTTGCTAATTAGTATAAATATAACTATTTATAATAAGTAAATATTTGCTTATAAATAAAATTTAATAATAAAATACTATTATAAGTTAAAAGTTATAAAATTTTAAAAATAACAAAACAAAACTGCAATAAAAGTTTATACTAAATAAAAAAGCAAATTTATACTAATTAGCAAGTATGCAAAAAGCAATACAAAAAAAAAATAAAAGCTATTAAATATTTGCTTAAAATAAAATATTATTTTAATAAACTAAATAAAAATATACTTATATTTTTAAGCTTTTTATTTTATAAGTTTAAAATTACTAATTTAATTATACTAAAATAACTTATTTTTTTTTATATTAATTTAGCTAGCTAAAAAAAAATTATTTTATACTAATTAATATAAAATTTTAAAATAAATAAATATTAATTTAAATATTAATTATTGTTTATTATTTAAATTATATTTAAGTATTACTAAATTTTTAGCTAGCTTAAATTTTATTTAGTTTAAAATTTAATAATAGTATATTAATTATAAAAACGCTAAAATTAAAAACAGCAACTAAAAACTAAAAAAAACATATAAATATATACAATTAAGTTTATGCAAAATAATTTAAGTTTTTATAGCTATTTTAGCTTTTTTTATAAAATTTTTTTTAATTTAATAATTTTGCTAAATATTGCTTTAAGTATTACTTTTAAAAATGCAAAACAATATTTATATTAAAAAAAAGCTTTTATTTTTAAAAATATAAAACTAGCAAATATAATTTATAAATTTATAACTATAAAAAAAACTTAAGTTTTTAGTTAGGCTATTTGCTAGTTTTTAAGCTAAAACAAAAAGCTTTAAATATAAAAGCTTAAAATAATTTTTTAAACAGTTAGTTATGCTAAATTTACAGCTAATAAAACATTAGCTATTAAAAAAAAGCTTTTTTTTACTAGTATACAAACATTAGTATATATATTAAGCTAATTTAATATAGTTAAAAAGCTTTATAAAATAATTACTATATTAATATTAACAGTAAATTTTAAAAATATACTTATAAATATTTATAAAATTATTAAAGCTAATAAAGTAATAATAGTAAGCAAGCTTTTTGCAAGTAATAATTTAGCGTTTAAAAAGCTAGCTAAAAATAAGCCTGCTAGTAGCCAACTTTTTAATATTAAGCCTGCAAACAATAAACTTGTTAGTAATAAATCTTTTAATATTAAGCTTATAAATATTAATTGCTATAACTTTAAGCTTATAAATATTAAGCTTGCTAATAAAAAGTTAAATAATAGCATAACTTTTAATATTAAGCATTATTATTTTAACTTTTTAAACGTTAAGCTTACAAACAAAAAGTTAAATAGTAATAATAACAATAGTAGTATAAATATATTAAAAAACAAAAATAATAGCATAAATATATTAAACAATAAAAAAATTCTAAAAAAGTTTAAAATAAAATATTGTGCTTTAAAAAAATTAAATAATGCTATAGCTTAAATATAAAAGCAAATCTACTTAAAAAGTTGTTATATTAAAAGCATTAAAAAAAGTAAAAAAAAAAAAATTAATTTTATAAGCATAAAAGCTAAAAAAAATTTAATTACTAGTTTGCTTTTTAAGTATTAAGTAAAAAAAAAAACAAATAACAATTAAAACACTTATAACAAGTATAATAAAAAACATTAAGTACTATAAAGCTTAAAAGTTAATAGTTAAAATAAAATTATAGTATATAAATAATAGTATGCTTTAAGCTTGCAAAATATGCTTAATATTATAATAATAAAAAAGTAAATATAAACAAATAAAAAATTAAACTAAATATAATTAGTTATAGTATACTAAACATATAATACGAAAAAATTTAAAGTTTACAAAAGTTTTTTAAACTTTTTTTAAATTTTAAGTATTTATATATAAACAAAAAAAGCTTTTTTTTTTATTCTAGTTTATTTTTTTTTATTGCTTGTTTTAATATATAGCATATATAAAACTAAACTTATAGTATGCTAAATAAAAAAAAAAAAAAAAAAAAGCAAAAATTTATACCTATATTATGCTAACAAAAAAACAAATTACAATTATAAGCGCTAGTAATTAAAATATAAATATTAAATATATATATAATATATAAATTATATAATATTTAATATACTTTTAATTAATTAATTAGTTAATTAATTAGTTAATTAATTAGTTAGTTAGTTAGTTAGTTAGTTAGTTAGTTGGTTGGTTGGTTAGTTAGTTAATTATTTAGTTAATTAACTTAAATAAAACGTGCTTAAAAAAGCGCTTATACTTTACCAATTAGTAAAAAAAAAAAAAAAAAAAAGTAGGTAGCGTTTAATTAGTTAATTAGTTAATTAGTTAGTTAATTAGTTAGTTAGTTAGTTAGTTAGTTAGTTATTTAGTTAGTTATTTAGTTAGTTAACTAAAATAAAACATACTTAAAAAAAAGCCATGCTTTATTAATTAGTAAAAAAAAAAAAAAAAAAAAGCAAGCAAAATATAGTAAAAATACTATATAATGCTTAAATATTTAAATATTTAAAAAAAAAAATAATATGCTTACTAAAAAAGTAAAAAATAATACTTACTTATGTTATACTAACTAAAAAACAAAAATAAAATATACAAATATAAGCGTTTATATTATGCTAATAAATAAAAAAAAAGCATAAAAAAATAAATTAATAAAAAAGCTTATGCTATACTAATTAGTAAAAAAAAAAGCATAAGCAAAAAAATAGTTTATAATATAAAACTTATACTATATTAATTAGTAAAAAAAAAAGCATATAGTAAATAAAAAAGTAGTTTATAATATAAATACTATAAAAAAAAAAAAACAATATATATTACTAAATAACAATAAGCAAATTAACAAGTATTTATATTAATATACTTATAGCATACTAATAAATAAAAAAAAAAAAAGTATATCTATAGTATGCTAACTAAAAAAAAAAAAAAAAAATATACTAAATAAAATAACAAAAAATAAGCTTTTTACGTTATATAATTGCTATGTTTTGTTTATTTAGCTATAAAATATATACTATTTATATAACTATATATAACAAAAGTAAAAGCTTAAACAAAAACAGCTAAAAAAAAAAAGTAAAATAGCATGTTTTAATAAAAAGTAAAAATATTAAATAAAAAAATTAAAAATATATATTAGTAAAACATTTTAATTTTTTTTAGCGCTAAGTAATTTTTGCTTTTTAATTTATTTAAAAATATTTATAAATTAGTTAGATTATATAAATAAATAAGCATTAATATAAAAGCTATTAGCTTATTAAAATTAAATTAACATAAGTTAACAAATAAAAGCAATAAAGCAAAATAAATAAAAGTACAAAAAACATTAATAATATAAATACTAATAGTTAGCTAGTTAGCTTATTAAACTAATAAAAATTAAATGTTTTAATAATAAGCATATAAGTTAGTATAAAAATTTAAAACTAAAAATATTTAGTATAAAAAAAAAATCAAAAAAAATAAGTTAAAAAAAATAGGTTAAAAAAAATCGGTTAAAAAAAATCGGTTAAAAAAAATAAATTAAAAAAAAAAAGCTTAATAAGCTAAAAAATAGTAAAAGCATACAAAAAAATAACTAAGTAATAATAAAAATAATAATTAATTATAAATTAAATATATATATAGTATAACTATAGTTATACTAAAGTAAATTAACAATTAATGCATAAAAAAAACAATACAATAAAACAATATAATAAAGTAATATAATAAAACAATATAACAAAGCAATATAATAAAACAATATAATATAGCGATACAATTAATAAAATAAAAAAATATGCTTGCATTTAAAGTAATAATAGTATTATATTGCTTTTTAAAACAGCATATAAACTATAATATAATAAAACATAATATAATAAAGCAATATAATAGCATAATATAATAAAAATAATATAATTAATTAAATAAACAAATATATATAATATATATAAATATAGCAGTTAGCAACAGTATAACGGTAATAATGCTAGTTAAATAAGTTTATAATAAATAGCTTTGCTATATTAATAATAATGCTAATGCTAGTGCTAGTGCTAGTACTAATGCTAATATTAATGTTAATACTAGTGCTAATACTAGTATTAATACTAATACTGCTAATATTAGTACTAGTGCTAATACTAGTGCAAATAAAGTAAATAAATAAAATTAACAATAGCTTTTTTGTTTATAAAATTATAGTTGTATAATTAAATTAGTAAAAATATATATATAAAGCTATAGCTAATAAAAGGAGAAAAAATATAAAAATAATAAAATAGCTTGTTAAAAAGTGCAATTCTACTTTTAAAAAAAGTTATAGCTTGCTAAAAAGCAAAAGTAAAAATTAAGTAAAAATTAGGTAAGCTGCAAAAAGCTTACGTACAATAGCTTGCTAAAAAGCGCAAAGCTTGCATATAATAAAAAAATAAACACAGGCGTATTTTACAAAAAGCGTATATAGAGTATATTAGTACTATAGGCGTGCTTTATAAAAAGCAAGCGGCTACTATATAATAATTTAAAATAATTTTAATAAATTAATAAAATTAATTATAAATAATTATTTAATATTTATTAATATATAATTATAAATATATATTAATAATATTAAATAAACTATATATAATTATATTATAAATAAATTAAATATATATAATATAGAAGCTTTAAT